>JALPQI010001112.1:0-166899 GCA_025490895.1 Thaumatotibia leucotreta | reverse complement strand
TTTTGACTCAACTATTTGAATGTTGAGAATGGTCTAAATCATACGTAAGATTAGTTAAAACATGAACATGAATGATCATGTAGGTACTTTGGTTATTTTTATTACGATAATGTCTACTGCGACATAATGTTGTACGAGTAAGGTGTTAACCCATTTAAGCCCTAGCTCGTAATGAAGCAGTAAGGGCATGCAATGTAACTTGCTTTCAGAACTAATCTAGCAAACAACAAGGTTTTCACAACGGAGGAACGCGATTTAATCTTGATATTTTCAGGGGAGATACCCAAGATGACCATCGTTATACGAAGCAAGTTTTGCAAATGATCACGAGAATTGTAGTCCAATCTGCGATAACACGCAGGTAAGTACGACTGACCATTGTTGTTTTGAATATGTTTCCCTCAGTTGATGAAAATTGAATTTTTATTCTTTGTGTAGGTGTTTTCGGGTGACTCTGATTTCATCCTCATATGCAAGTGGTGATCTCCTCAACGTAAGAGGCCGGGAAGATGCCATAGCGGCCGTCCAGGTCGCCGGCCCACCACCCATCTTCCTGCTTCTCATGGATCTCGATGATGTCACCTGCACAAAAACGTCAGTCACGTAATGATGAAAAGTAAGTTTAAGTCACTTTTAATTTTCGCTTATGTAGATTTTTAAAATATATTGTTATTAATACAACGTGAACGTATTCGTGTATTCTTAATTACGACAGTCGAAGGATCTCCTCTTTCGCAGATCAGTCAAATGCAAAAAGTAAGACTAGGTATTATTCTTCTATTAGCTCGATTCCTATTTCAGAAACTATTGAAAATTTTAAACGATTGAATGTATGGAATGAGAGTTCATGAGAGAAAACAATTACGAGTATAAAATGTAGAACGAAGTAATGTTGACTAATGTCCAGTCTGCCAAATATGGCTGGTGCGATTGGTTCTTAAACTTTTCGACGCCACGTCAAATACAAAAGTCGTCACTCAGACGCCCCTTCACCAAAGTGTCAAATCTGCATTTGATCTTTACGCACGTGCGTATAGATCTATATTGCTCCGTGGACCATGACTTTATATATGTCTGTGGCGTTGAAGCTGCGGTGCCGCTGTGTCAGTCATTGGCGGCCAAAAGTGTACAACCGTAAGTACCTACCTGGTGATAAAGTGAGCTCGTCGTTCAGCCTGGCTTCGTAGATGTAGAGTGCTCGACACTTGCCCATGGATTTCGTGGGCGTGGTGTTGTCGCCACCAATGCTTTCGTTTTTTAGCATGTCGGCCAGGTCCGTGGAACTATCGCTTTGTGAGGAGAATTCATCTGTAGATAAAATTAATAATGAATAGAACTTCTTATCAGTTGGAACTAAGTCAATAGTTTGCACTATTATTATCGTGATGTATTTTACTAAGGTAATCTTTAAAAGATACCTTATAAAATGTGCCTAGTTGTATGTGAAATCATAGGTAGCTATGAGGGTACTTTGCGAGGATACTAACCGAAGTCACTGTCCTGTTGGTTGGAGAGGCCGTCACCGGCGCCGCGCTCGCTCCAGTCCAGCGGGCTCTCGGGCGGCGGCGGCGGCGGCGCGGCCGGCGGCTCGGCGCAAAGCGGCGTTGCCGGCGCGCTCCGGCTCTCCGTATTCCGCCTGAACGAGAGGTGCTCTATCCGCAGCTTGCTCGACGCTCGGCTCATTATAGAGTCCCGTCTTTCCCTCTCTTCCCCGCCGCCGTTCACGCTCTTGGTCAGCGCCGTGTAGTTTGGCTGTAGGTTTTTGTTCACTTCGTTCTGATAGTCCTCCTGCAGCCATGGAGGTACCTGTGAGGTTTGATTGCGTTACTGATTTTGATTTGTTATTAAACGTTACTTAACGTTAGCTGTATTTTCAGCCAATCATTTACTGCGAGCATTACTAGGCACTAGAACTAGGCTATAACTATTATACAGATATGTCGATACTCGATCCTGAACGAAATTAGTTTCATGTGTTTGCTCCAAACCTTTACTGTGCGTATTTGTTATATGGCCGCGACAGGCCCGAGGTAGTTATGGGACCCTTAGTCTTTTAAATATTAGGTACGTAAAAGAACAATTTTAAGCAAAATTTGTATCATGTGATCTCCTAAATCTGACAAAAAATTAAAGGTAGGTACGTATCTTTGAACGTGGAAAAATCTACCTCTTGCACAAAACAATATGCTTAGCACATATTTACGAGTGTTCTCGTGTATGCTCATACACTCGGCGTCAAAAAAATCGCACATCTCGGAAATTTTGTTTTGAACGAATATAGCTCATATATTATTTGTTGCACCCTAACAATATTACTATCATTTGAAAGCGCGATTAATGACCTTTAAAATGGAGTATTGTTTGTTATCGTAAAAATAATGATCTCCGGAAAATTTGCGTTTGAAATCAAAAGTTCCGTAGCACGCTTTTAACAGGTCACTAATTGCGGCCCCAAGGATGGGTATAAAAGAGGGGGTAATGGTCAGTTATGGGTCATTCAGTATCCAGGCGTCACTGAGGACACACCTAAACAGCTACAGCAAGAAAAAACCTTCGGAAAATGGACACCACACCGGAAGAAGCAGCTCAAGTGATTGCACTTCTCCAATCTGGACTACGACAGGCAGAAGTTGCTCGGCATCTGAACATCAGTCGTTTTCGAGTGCGACGAGTGTTACAGCGTTTCGAGGAGACTGGCGGCTACATCAGGAGGCGTGGTTCCGGGAGACGACGCTGTACTTCCCGTCAAGACGACCGGTACATCGTGACGACCTCTTTGAGAAATCGTTTTTCCAACGCTGTTGAGCTCCAGCAACAGCTTCGAGCAGCTCGCAGAACGTCGGTGAGCGTCTCGACGATTAGAAGACGACTACGAGAGAGGAATTTGATGCCCCACCGAGCCGCTACGGGCCCCCAACTGACTGCACAGCACCGGACTGCCAGAAGAGGATTTCGCGCTTCACACGAGAATTGGACGTTCGCCCAATGGAGCAAGGTCCTCTTTTCTGACGAGACGAGGGTGTGCCTTTACACCAACGATAGGCGCAGAAGGGCATACAGAAGACCTGGGGAGCGGTACACAGAAGCCTGCACCGTAGAAACCGTCGGCTACGGAGGTGGATCCTGCATGTTCTGGGGCGGCATTTCTGTCGACGGGAAGACCGAACTTGTCTGCGTTTCCCGGACTGGTGGTGGCCGTGGCCAGGGATCCCTGAATGCTCAGCGTTACGTAGCGGAGATCCTGGATCAACATGTGGTCCCTTATGCTGATGTTGTTGGACGTGGCTTCCAGTTCATGCACGACAACGCCCGCAGCCATACAGCGCAAATTGTCAAGGACTACCTGCATGCTGCTGGTATCACCGTTATGGAGTGGCCAGCAAGGAGTCCTGACTTGAATCCCATCGAACACCTTTGGGATCAGCTGAAAAGGCGGGTACGGTCGCGTGATCCTGCTCCTGTCACTCTCGATGAGCTTCATGATGCCGTCATCGAGGAGTGGAACAACATCCCTCAAGAGAGCATCGTCACACTCATCAGGTCCATGAGTGACCGCTTGGCAGATCTTCGGAGGGCCAGAGGAGGCAACACTACGTTTTAAGTTTAGTTTTAAGCTTTATTTTTTGTTATTGTTATGCTTTAAAATTTTGTAATTTTTGTGTAAATAAACGATTTTCCTTTTTCCTGGCAAATTTTCTTTTTTTTCGTACTGAAGTTGATCGTAAATTTTAATTTTCTGATGGAGGGTTTTATTACCTTTAAAATGAGACCCCACAGTCATACCTTGTCATACACAATATAGGGTTTATGATCACTCGAAAGGAGAATTTAAAAAGGTGCGATTTTTTTGACGCCGAGTGTATTATTATCACAGCACATTTTTCAGAGTACAATGAACTGTAATGTCTTGTAGCTCGCTTATCTTATCAAAGATGGGGTCTTTAACAAAATTACCACGACACTGACTTTCAGTACGCTCTGCTGTAGGCCTTGCTTGTCCCTGATGACTTTGATGTGTGTGGCTAGAGGATGGTTCACGGGAGCCCGGTTGTCCAGTTCGTTCAATGTTGACGTTATTTTGTACCTTACAGCTTCCAAATATGTCAACATTGATTTCATCTGAAACCAAATTTAAATATTCAAGAAAAGTCAAGTGATATTAAGTACAGTCAACGTTAATACTTTGTAAAAGTTAAAGTAACCAAATCAACCAAAAGTATTTGATGATGAGTTGATGACTGCACTGCACCTACTACAATTAGTCATCACAGTACCATTATAAGTATATTTGCCGAAATAACGACTATTTTCCTCCCTGTTTGAATGTCACTGTTGCTTATGCAACCGATCGTTGTGAATCATGATTCAAGTAAAATCGTTCACTCGATATACTGGCGGGAAATTACGTCAAATATCTCTGTACGTAGCTGTATTATAACAAGCTAAACAAGGAAAAATTCGTTTAAGGAAGTTTGACGTTATTTTATTAAAATGCTCTTAAATTAGCAGCGATTAATACTTAAAATAATATAATCACCTCACCGGAGCAATTGTTAAAAGAATAAACATCATATCATATAAGAGATACGGCTTCGTAGAGCGATATCCCTGTCTAACTTATGTGACGTTTATGCAATATTAGTTGTCTTTCGAAATATCGATGTCCAATATAAAAAAATATTTAACTACTACAGTACCTACCGTATCTCTTTTCAAAGACCGATGTGCAATCTTCAATCTTTATCGCCGGGTAGGTAGTGTAAACTAAGGCAAAATAGCAAAATCTACTTACGTGATAAAGTTTGTCAGCGACATTCTGCTGTGAGTCGTCGTTGCCGAAGGTCGGAGTTTGCTTCATGGCCATGGACAGCTTCTCCAGGCCCTGCTTTGATTTACGTTCTCGATCGATATCTTGTTTCACTAGTTGTAAGATTTTTAGCAGTGCCTGTAATCAAGATATGGAATTTATAATTATTTCACTACTACTTATAGCTACTTGAGCTCTTTCGTGTAAGAATATTTTTATTGAACATAATTATTTCCTATTGAAATACGCAACTTGGCATTCAATGAGACTAATTTATGTATTATGCCAATTATAGTAATAAGTTTCTATTGTTTCTCAGATAATACGGGCTTAGTTCACTATCGGTGCTCCTCAACGTTCCTTAGATAGATTATAAGGTAAAACTTTACTTCGGATTTTGAGAAACTCTACGGCTTCTGTTAAAAGGATATTTGGAGCTTTGGGAGCCAGTTGAAGATGTCAATCGTAATAGGACTAATATTTTTTTAATATTTTATTATGTAGCCTGTAAAGTGTCCCACTGCTGGGCAAAGGCCTCCCCTATGGATTTCCACTCATCCCGGTCGTGAGCAATTTGTGGCCAGTCGTTAATAAATGCGTCCAGGTCGTCCCGCCACCTACGCCTAGGCCTGCCACGTCCACGTCGGCCTTGTGGCTTCCACTCCGTGGCTAGAATGGCCCACCTTTGTGGATGCATGCGGCAGACGTGGCCGGCCCAGTTCCACTTTATCCTGGCGGTTTTAGCTCCCACATCAACGATTCCGGTTTTTGAGCGCAGCATAGAGTTCTGGACTCGGTCGATAAGTTTTACTCCTAGCATGCTGCGCTCCGTGGCTCGTTGGCAAACCTTCAGTTTGGTCTTCTGCAGTTCTGTCAATGACCATGTCTGAGCACCGTAGGTTAGGACAGGCAGAATGCAGACGTCAACGAGTTTCCGCTTAAGGGTAAGCGGTAGGTTTCCCTTTAGTAGATATTTCATAAACCAATAGCTCTTCCAAGCGTTTTGGATCCTTCTTTCAAGTTCTTTCTCCTGTCGTTGGCTGAAAGAGACTAATTGGCCTAAATATATATATATATCTATATATATCTCGTGGACATAGTGCATTATCTGCTCGTCTACCACTACCCTGCGTGCCGCCTCGTTGGTCATTAACTGCGTCTTAGCCCTATTCATGCTAAGACCAACTTAGGTCTTGAAGCATTTCTTGGAGCTCTGAGAAACACTTGTTCTAGTGTGCTTGTGAACAGCTTGGGGGATATAATAGGTGATAGGACTAATAGGTAATCGTAATCAAGACACCTATCTAGTTAAAAATAGTAAGCTCGTGGGCGCGCTGCATAGGTATGCGCCGTACCGCGCGCATGTCCACGTGCGGCTCCGCCTTGCTGATGGGGCCCACTAGGTTGTTGGATATCTGTGTTACCATGCCGTATGATGCAGTACCTGCTTGCGCCGCTCCTTGTTCATGGCGAGCGTGGTGTGCTCGCAGTAGAAGTCGGGCAGCAGCTGCTCGGTGGCGCCGGCCCACTAGGTTGTTGGATATCTGTGTTACCATGCCGTATGATGCAGTACCTGCTTGCGTCGCTCCTTGTTCATGGCGAGCGTGGTGTGCTCGCAGTAGAAGTCGGGCAGCAGCTGCTGGGTGGCGCCGGCCCACTAGGTTGTTGGATCTCTGTGTTACCATGCCGTATGATACAGTACCTGCTTGCGTCGCTCCTTGTTCATGGCGAGCGTGGTGTGCTCGCAGTAGAAGTCGGGCAGCAGCTGCTCGGTGGCGCCGGCCCACTAGGTTGCTGGATATCTGTGTTACCATGCCATGCCGTATGATACAGTACCTGCTTGCGTCGCTCCTTGTTCATGGCGAGCGTGGTGTGCTCGCAGTAGAAGTCAGGCAGCAGCTGCTGGGTGGCGCCGGCCCACTAGGTTGTTGGATATCTGTGTTACCATGCCGTATGATGCAGTACCTGCTTGCGCCGCTCCTTGTTCATGGCGAGCGTGGTGTGCTCGCAGTAGAAGTCGGGCAGCAGCTGCTCGGTGGCGCCGGCCCACTAGGTTGTTGGATATCTGTGTTACCATGCCGTATGATGCAGTACCTGCTTGCGTCGCTCCTTGTTCATGGCGAGCGTGGTGTGCTCGCAGTAGAAGTCTGGCAACAGCTGCTCGGTGGCGCCGACCCACTAGGTTGTCGGATATCTGTGTTACCATGCCGTATGATGCAGTACCTGCTTGCGGCGCTCCTTGTTCATGGCGAGCGTGGTGTGCTCGCAGTAGAAGTCGGGCAGCAGCTGCTCGGTGGCGCCGGCCCACTAGGTTGTTGGATATCTGTGTTACCATGCCGTATGATGCAGTACCTGCTTGCGTCGCTCCTTGTTCATGGCGAGCGTGGTGTGCTCGCAGTAGAAGTCGGGCAGCAGCTGCTCGGTGGCGCCGGCGGGCGCGCTGCGTACGCGCCGCACCGCGCGCATGTCTACGTGCGGCTCCGCCTTGCTGATGGGGCCCACTAGGTTGTTGGATATCTATGTTACCATGCCGTATGATGCAGTACCTGCTTGCGCCGCTCCTTGTTCATGGCGAGCGTGGTGTGCTCGCAGTAGAAGTCGGGCAGCAGCTGCTCGGTGGCGCCGGCGGGCGCGCTGCGTACGCGCCGCACCGCGCGCATGTCTACGTGCGGCTCCGCCTTGCTGATGGGGCCCACTAGGTTGTTGGATATCTATGTTACCATGCCGTATGATGCAGTACCTGCTTGCGCCGCTCCTTGTTCATGGCGAGCGTGGTGTGCTCGCAGTAGAAGTCGGGCAGCAGCTGCTCGGTGGCGCCGGCGGGCGCGCTGCGTACGCGCCGCACCGCGCGCATGTCTACGTGCGGCTCCGCCTTGCTGATGGGGCCCACTAGGTTGTTGGATATCTATGTTACCATGCCGTATGATGCAGTACCTGCTTGCGCCGCTCCTTGTTCATGGCGAGCGTGGTGTGCTCGCAGTAGAAGTCGGGCAGCAGCTGCTCGGTGGCGCCGGCGGGCGCGCTGCGTACGCGCCGCACCGCGCGCATGTCTACGTGCGGCTCCGCCTTGCTGATGGGGCCCACTAGGTTGTTGGATATCTATGTTACCCTGCCGTATGATGCAGTACCTGCTTGCGCCGCTCCTTGTTCATGGCGAGCGTGGTGTGCTCGCAGTAGAAGTCGGGCAGCAGCTGCTCGGTGGCGCCGGCGGGCGCGCTGCGTACGCGCCGCACCGCGCGCATGTCCACGTGCGGCTCCGCCTTGCTGATGGGGCCCACTAGGTTGTTGGATATCTGTGTTATAATGCCGAGGTTAGTCCATTTTAATCACTAGCCTCCTATTCATAAGTCTCCTAACTTAGCAAGTCGAGAAGTATCGTTTGTCCCTATCTGTCTTATACCTAGGTATTTTGATAAGATCGACGGGGACAAACAATAGGCTTCTAAGTCAGGAGACATTTACGAATAAGCGGATGAGTAAATTTGTTTACTGAGCTTTTAATTTTTAGGCATTTAATTTTTATAGTGTGAGCATTATAAAAGATTATAGTGAAACACAGGGAAATAGTCTTATACCACACAAGTGACTCAAGCCACCGTCAATCAGCAAAGTGTCGTCATGATGTGATGGTCTCAGCTTTTCTCTCCTCCTTGCCATGAATACCGTATTAAATAGGTACCTATATGCGAAAAGCACATGTAGTGATCTGAGGTGAAAAGGTATCAAAAATAAATACCTCAGCTAGCTGTGGAGGAACCGCCGCTGTCAGCCTGAGGTAACAGTCGGCCGAGGACTTTAGCTGGGCCAGTCTTTCCTCCTCCAGAGATTCCAGCATACCGGCACCTTTCATCACGCTTGATTCCCACTCCAGCCTGAAGAATACACAATAGTACGTTACGGTACAACTACAAAAAGTAGGAAATTAGATTTATAATATCGTGTTGTGCACGTGTTTCATACGGTGGTAAGTAGCACCATGGTCCATGTGTATCCTACTGAAGATTGTTCTGGGCAGCGTTACGCCGGCGTACTTATTCTAGAAATGGGTAGATATACATAGGTACGAATCGGTCGTCGTAGCATTAATAATAAGCACTGGTTTAAGTTAAATAAGTAGGTACCTAATCAAATAGGAATAGAAAAAAAAGAAATTAATAATCATTCATCAAACAATAGCGCATTTTATAACGAAATAACCATTCACAATCAATTGTTTCGTGGAAAACACACACAGTAAATTGATTTACATACCTTGCTCTTTCCGCGTGAACACAAACATTATAATATTCAACTTCAGTCTTTTTAACGGCGTCTTCCGTCTTCCTTTTCTTGACTAGGAGCTTGGCCGCGTCCCGGTCGCTGGCTGCGCCTGCGACGCGCTCTGCACGAGCCGCGCTCAGGATGGAGTGCGCATGCGGGATGTGGCCCACGCTGGAGCTGCGCGGCATCCGACTGTAAGCAACATCGGACCTACTAACTGGCTACATGTGGGACAATTCTGCATTCTACTTGATGAAGCAAGGACCGGACAGTTTCATGGTAAGGTCTTATACGAGTACACACATAATTACTTAATGTGTTTCACAAAAAGGGACCTTACTCGTAGGGCGGCAAACGTTTATTTGTCTGGTTTAACCTTGTCTCCATCATTGACGAAGTCTAAATGAAACCAAGATAAATGTTTAACAATTGTTGACTGTATGACATGATATTCGTAACTTGACGTGAACGATTAAAGATGTATTGAATTATCAGGCAGTAAGGTCCGTTATAAAGGTATTTAGATAGGTACTATTGACGATGACGATCACTTGAAACTGCCCGCATCAACTTGCTTCGTCTGTCTTGCCGGCGTAACAATTTATACATTCGCATAGCAAATTCGCAGAGGCCATCCTATTACTAACTATTAACTTATAAGCGAAGGATCCTTCAGATCGACTACTGAACATCCTGTTTTGCATTACTTTGTTCATTAAAACTATATCGGGATGTTCAGATCGTCGAGTGCGTTGCTAAGTGTAAGCAGACCTAATATCTAAGGTAGCATCTTGCAATTTCTCGTTTTCCCTAGCCGCCGCGTGCGAATTCTTCTTAGATTTAACTTCGTTTGTACGCCACTCGGAGAGAGCCCGCGAAGTTTTATCCACGTTACCCTCGATCTGAAAATGAAATTGTGTTAATAGGTTACGTAGTCGACGCAACGCCGGTCTATTTTTTATATTATTTTTATACGAGTCCTAAGCATCTCTTGGAATCGTTAATGCAACTTTGTTGATGTAGGTAGTGTAGGACTGTAGGTACTTACCTATTAGATATGTATGCAATATTTACCTGCCTAAAGTTCAATTTAGTTATTTATAATTAGGATTACTTTTCCTCTCTTTGAATACTGAGCTGTTTAATTTTTTTTTTTCTATTTACCTTTTTCCTTAGCTTTAGTTGATTGTCGATGACAATTTTCATAGGTTTTACTAATTCCTCTGTAAGAGCGTGAGAATATGTCCTGGAACAACCAACGAACATGGTTTATTTATTATTCTGTTATAAATGAGTTTCTAAAAGGAAACTCATTTATAACAGAGATTTATTTGCTCATAAATTTATAGGTATATGATATATTATTATGTACCTATGAATTTCTGCTCGTTTTTCCATTTCAGTCGCGACATGTTTCCACGCCTCAGCACAGGAGCCAATGCTTTCTTTACAAGCTTTGCTCAGCTTAGTGCCTAATTTTGCTAAACATTTAGAGTAGTAATTTTCTGCTTCAATCCTGGAATATAATAAACTCATATTACGTGGATGTTAAGTAAATTAAAACTGTTCGTTCTTCGTTGATATCGACATAAATTATGTAAGTCTGGGCTCTCTACTTGTGCAAGAATAGTTACAATAATTATCTACTCATTTCTTGTAAATGCCAAGAAAACGATAACGCTGTTCAAATACAAACGTGTATGTAAACGAATGGTGTATTTTATTTATGGCTATCGAGTCACGCCGCAGCGCGGCCCACTTGGCGGCACCTCGCGACGTTCTATTTTTGTTTTTATGCCATTGACACGTCCTACGTTTGAACTCTGTTCCGAATATAATGCATTTCTGGTCCACATGTAATGTTCTACCTCATACAGTGGTAGCAATAATATAAATAGAGACAATGTTTGCAAATTTGGCGGTACTTCGAACAAATTAGTGATCTTATGAAGTACTGTCGAAATTTTTTAGCCCATTAAGACCAAGGTAAAATTTTGTAGCTTGTAGCTAGTTTTGCACTCCGATGCAAAAATGTTACATAGTGTTTAGATAAACGTTTATAACTTTAATAGATACTCAGTATCGATGACCAAAACAAGTCAATTTTATATATTTTCGATTAGCCATTTACATAATTGTAGCATGTGAGGATTCCAAGACGAAAAATTGTCAATGACTGAGTAACTAGTGGTAGGTACTTATGCATCCAGTGACATGTATACCTACTGGGGTGTTGACGAATGCTAAACTCAATTATTCACCGTGACGAATGCCATGGCTGCGCCTGCGCAGTCGCCTCGCTGTGCGCGTGATCATATGTTTCGTTCAACGCCTCCAGCGATATCATTGTAAACAATAACGTATTGTTTCATACCTGTGTTTCTTTGAAGCATTTACTTTCTACAGAGAATTTGATAAGATTTCTTATCTTTATCTTATGCGAGGCATTTTAGCCTAAGTGTATATTGGTTTAGTCTCAAAGTTATGTTAAAAAACTAGGAACCTCTATATACCTTCAATAGTACTTACCTATTTCATCGTCAGTAATAAGAAAGATATAGGCAGTTATGCAAAATTGTATAAGTTCAAGGTCCAGAAACTGTGCTAATTACTAGACCTGTTTGTATTTCCGTCTATCGAACTAATTACTAGACCATAATTAGAGTTGATTACGATGTTACTAGGAAGCTATTGCGTTGGAGTTTGGCTTGTTAACAACAACAATCAAACACATGTAGGTACTATTTCTTAAAAACGTTAACACCTATTATCTACCTACTTCCACTATTAGAGAATCTTTACCACACAATCTTAACTTCTTCAAAAATCAACCACTCGCGAATTAGATGTTTACTTTATTCTACCTAACGAAGGCTCTCATGTTATTTATAGTAATATTATACCTTTCTTGTAATATTGCGGCTAGTTCTTTACTGAAATCACCTCCTTGTTTCACATACAGTCGAAGCTCATCGAAGCCGCTGAGCGCCTGAAACAAAATTAATAGTTTATAAACAACCCCTAATCAAAATTTGTACAATAATAAATGGTGTTAAAGCCGGACTGTCGCTGTCGGATTGACTATATATTTCATATTATGTGTATACATAACGACTGGTCACTTCAGTTTAAGCCTGAAGAATAATTTGGTGTCATACATAATGTTGTAAAATGTACGTAATTGGAATTCCAATTAACAATGTAATAAATAAATGGCATTTGAACGCGCTGTTCGTTAACACGTTCGAAAACGTTAGTTTTACTCTTACTTAAGTTAACGTTTTGGGTAGGGTTGCCAACCAAAGGCCACAGAATGCCACAGATATGCGGGACTCTCGCGAAAAAATTGCGGGACTTGGTTATAAAATGCGGGACAAGAAAAACAATGCCTAATTTCAGGTTGATTAAATTTAGATGCTCCTAATGCACAAATCGCAATCATTCATATTTTGGCAGTTATACACGTTCAGTGCACGGTACTCGCGGGCTATAGTGGCGGGCGTCTCGGTACATTCAAATTAACATGACGCAATCTTAAATTGCTCTCATATTCGTATTTATATTATTATTTAGTATTTCCAGTTTAGTATTCCCTGAAAAGCGGGACAATCGGCGTCCCGCGCGAACCCTTTGCTGGACCCATACTTTAGTGGCCCCAGAAACGGGACGTCCCGCATAGGTATAGCGGGATGGTTGGCAGCCCTAGTTTTGGGCCACTCATGTTCATGAGTTTCATGACGAGGTTGTTGTAATATAATAATATTAATAACCCCGAATAGGTAAATTTTGCATAGCAATTAAGTATCCTTTATGACACGGAACTTTACATAGCGGAACAGTAATAGTACATTATTGCAGAGGCCGGGAAAGAGAATTTCGTGGATGAGTATTTTTTGTCGGACGAAGCGAAGCTGAGGCCGACAATTACATACGAATCCACGAAATTCTATTTCCGTCCGAGGCACATATAGGACTTTTCTCCAAACATGCAAGGAAATAAAACAAAATTTATTACAATCGATTAAGTAATTCTTCTTGCAAATTGAATAACAATTGAAAAGAAAAAATCTCTTATGATTCCCGCCTAAACTTTTTTTTAATGCATGGTCGTTCATAAAAAATAGTAACGATATCTATGGTTTCATTAAACCGTACCTACACGACCTGACACACCGAGGCGTTTGTAACTCATGATAGAACGAGACGGCCATAGATTTGATCGCCGTCTCTCGCTCTATCCAGACCAGGCGTTTGGTCGTGGCTTTAGAATTTGGCTGTATGCATTTTTTTCAAAGTCCAAAAGTAGTTTTTAAGAAGTAAAAAACAATACATTAATGGATTTTAGTACAATTTCGCGGCCGCAAAAACTGTACAATAATGAAAATCTTTTTTTTTAATTTGAGCTGGTACATAAGAAGGTACTTCGCGTTTCGTTTTTGCTACATTAATGCGAACATTTCCGAGCATATTGGAGAAAAGGAAATATAATGAACCGTTTAGACATTACAGTGGTGTAATACTCTCATGTTAAATTGTATGTTTGAATTGGAAAGTATGTTGTTAAGTATTCTGCACTGTGCTTCAAGTTTATTATGTAAACAGTATGTACATATGTAAGGTTCTTGTAGCTTTCAACATATCGAGGAATATTATTTAACTTAATTAACATTAAGCCGCAATAGGCGCGTACGTAACGGAGCGGAATCAACTTATACAGATATAAAAATGAATCTAAACCTGCATTAGCTAGCTCCCATGTGCGCAAAATGCCTAGAATGATCTTTCTTTATGATACGCTTGATTTCGACTTTCGCGATTATCACTCATATCATATTTTAACGATAAACGGGATTAAATAGCGTAATCTTACGTTCAATATTGTCCTGACGTTTCGGGCATACTATATGCTTTTCCTACAATCTAGTTGAATTTCGTAATATCTACCTACAAAGATGGTTACAGCGCATGCCAAAGAACTTAAGTTACTTATTATGTGTTCCGTTCGACTTCGGATATCTTCAGGATGTGAGAGCGTAGCGTCTCCCAATGACCGATAGATGCCGCTAGCGTCTATGAAGCCGCTCCACAGCCCGTAGCGCGCCGCTGTGACGTAGTTTCCGCCCAGACAGCTTCCTGTAACCAACCAGCTCGCACCCGGCGACTCGCCGCCATTTCATTGTTTCGTCGACCGTCTTGGCCGAAGGTCCGCGTATTTTTATTTAAATTCGACACGTGGTCTTTAACTTTTCAATCGACTTAATTCCCAGTAATTATATTTCGGAACTTCTGCTCGAACAGAAAAGTTATTTTAAGGAAGTCATTTGAAGTGTTTCGCTAATCGTCAAGAAAGTGGTCTATCGTTAAATATTCACGACGAAAATTTAAGATTCGAATTTTAAAATTTCATTTCGAATAATCGAGTTCCCGAAGTATTTTCGAACCGATAACGTCCGTCGCGCAATTTTCAAGAGTGACTTCGATCTACCCACTTTTTCTGGCGAAATACGTTCTCGACCACGATCGTGTTTTAAACGTTACCGTCGTTCAGTCGTAGGCGTTTCCGAGATTTTTAAAGTAGGAAATCGTCCGATTAACGCGTGTTTTTAATCGCGTTACTTCTCATACGGTAACGTAAGCCGCTCCGCACCCGACGAGAGGAAACGTGCATCGCGATCATCGTGTCGCCGCGGGCAGCGCGGCGCCGCAGGCCGGGGGCGGCCCGCGCGCCGCCACGTCGCCGGCGCCGCCGTGTCGCCGCCGCGGCCGGGCGCGCCGGGGGCCACCCCGCGCTCCGCCGCCGCCGCCGCGAGCTGCAGCTGGACCTGGGTACTCTTTACGTTTTCCGCTCTCGGATCGATTGGTGAGTTAGCTTAATGATATTCTATTAACCCAAGGAGTCTAGTCTGCGGATGGCGACGAATGTTGTGATGAGAGGCCGCCACGTGGTCGCCACTGGCTGCCACGTGGGCAGCACCGGTCCCGACTTCATTGGCCGCCATGTGGGCGCCACCGATCCTGACCTCACTGGCTGCCACGTGGGCACCACCGGTCCCGACTTCATTGGCCGCCATGTGGGTGCCACCGGTCCTGACCTCACTGGCCGCCTCGTGGGCACCACCGGTCCCGACTTCATTGGCCGCCATGTGGGTGCCACCGGTCCTGACCTCACTGACCGCCACCTGGGCGCCACCGATCCTGACCTCACTGGCCGCCTCGTGGGCGCCACCGGTCCTGACCTCACTGGCCGCCACCTGGGCGCCACCGGTTCTGATGTCACTGGCCGCCACCTGGGCGCCACCGATCCTGACCTCACTGGCCGCCACCTGGGCGCCACCGGTACTGATGTCACTGGCCGCCACCTGGGCGCCACCGATCCTGACCTCACTGGCCGCCTCGTGGGCGCCACCGGTCCTGACCTCACTGGCCGCCACCTGGGCGCCACCGGTCCTGATGTCACTGGCCGCCACCTGGGCGCCACCGATCCTGACCTCACTGGCCGCCACGAGGGCGCCTCCGATCCCGACCTCACTGGCCGCCACATGGGCGCCACCGATCCTGCCCTCACTGGCCGCCACATGGGCGCCACCGGTCCTGATCTCACTGGCCGCCACCTAGGCGCCACCGATCCCGACCTCACTGGCCGCCACATGGGCGCCACCGGTTCTGATCTCACTGGCCGCCACGGGGGCGCCTCCGATCCCGACCTCACTGGCCGCCACGACGGTGCCACCGGGGTGGGGATCCCACTGGCTGCCATGTTGGTGCCACCGGGCCTGACGTCGCTAGCTGTCACGGGGACGCCATCGGTCCCGACGCTGGCCGCCACCGGTCCCGACGTTACTGAACGCCACGTGAACACCACCGGCCCTGACCTCACTGACGCCATGTCGGTGCCGCCGGCCCCGACGTCACTAGCTGCCACGTGGGCACCACCCGTCCTGAGCTCACTGCTCGCCACGTGGGTGCCACAGGTACTAAAGTCATTGAGTGCCATGCCGGCACCACCGATCCCGTTTTTTGACGGGGTGTGACTACGATGCTACCGATCCCGACCTCACTGGGCGCTACAACGGTGCCACCGGTCCTCGCCTCATTGGCTGCCGCAACCACGCCACCGGCCCCGACTTCACTAGTCGTCGCGACGGCACCATCGGTATTGACCTCACCGGGTGCCACGGGACACCGCTAGCCACGAAATTATAGTCACCATGATGACATTACAGGTAATAATACTGCCGTTCGATGCTGATGCTGATGTTGTCCAGGCATGGCGGTATAACCCACCTCAATGTTGCTGCCGATCACGAAACCGCTACATTCACGCGACCACCGCAATGGCGCTACAAGTCACAATACAATTGGTCCGATGAAGTTCATTGTGCAACTACAGTGGCCCGCAAAGCCGGATGACGCCACCGCCCGCGATATTCGCCATACGGTGGAAGCTCTGCCCAACGCGAAAGCGCCAACGACTCTTGTCAGTTTGGCCCCCCCATATCACGTAAGTAACCAAGCTGATGCCGGCAACCACCCTGGCGCCGCCTGCCGAGCGGAAGCATTGCAAACCACAGTCTGGTGCTCCTGCTTCGGGTGTCCCTGATAGACATACACGTGCCTACTGCAGCTGGGGGGATTGCAGATCCCTCGTTCTCGATCGAGGATCCGTTGTAGTGGCTGACCGAGTCACAAGGAACTGCGTCCTATTGTTCTATAGGAAATCTGTACGTTGTATCTATATTCAAATACTACCTGCAGTCTCCCACGATCCAATACAGCAGAAGCAGGAAAACTTAGTGCACCAAACCGAAGACCTGTTCGACAATGAATGGAATCTGTAACGTAATATCTCATGTTATTCTACAAATGTTTGATCAGCCCCGGATTCCTCAGACACTCAAATCCGCGGGCCTGCTTTCTGAAAACTGATGGTATTGACAAGGTTTGGAAACAGATTTCTTATAATCTCTCTACTCGCACTCGTTCTCCAACAATACGGGTTCCTCCTCATAAAACGGACCATTTCTCCGAGGGCAATAAACAAATTTGGGACAAAAATCCCCCGGTCGTAAGCGAGCTCGAGATACAGCTGCTCGAGGAAAGAGGCCATGGAGAGATAGCTCGAAACACCGGTATACTCGTCACAGAATATAAATTCTTCGTTTTTATCTAAGCGTATTGCTATGCCCGGTGCTGTCCCTACACAGATTATTCTTTCCCAGAGCCGATTAAAGGTATCCCATATTAATAGCTGAACTTACTTACTCCTCTAGCGCAACGACCCAAAGAAAGTCCTGGTCCCCAACACGACTGTTCACCTCTGACTCCGGTCCTGGGCAGTTTTAGTATACTTAATATTATTTGTAAGTAAACAATTGGATACGTCCGTGACTGCTTCCACATGATACATTTCTGACCAACGTTTGATCACCTATCAAGACTATTTCCTGATAGCAATCCAGTCGAAAAAGGAGTACAGATTACCAGATCGACCCCCATCAACCTAGGTTAGCAAATAAACTACCTGAAATACGTTACAACCCTTACTCAAACCATAGCCACAACATTTCCGTCCTGCAGGGAAAATAAGGTAAATGATTAGTTGCGAGACAGTGTCTCGCGTCCAACGCCGTGCGCTCCTAGACGGACTCAACCTTACGAACTTGGGCGTCCATGGAGGCTGGTTGCACTATCGCAGGCCCTAACACTGCTTCGGGCGATTACAGAGTCCCATGCCAGCGCCCATCTCATCTGCCAACCGGACTCTTGAGGGAATCTCCCATGGTGGATTAAGAACGTAATAAAATACGTTCATATCGAGGTAAGAAGGAAACACTATATTGAGTATATTGATCAACGCACCGCATTCTCAGTCGGTCCTCAACAGGAAGCCGGTGCATGGTCTCCAACAGGGAACTTGCACTGCGACTCCAAAAAAAAACTACACTTTAAAACTTAAGGAGAACCTGAGGAGATCGATAGTTAGTATGATTATTAGTTACAACGACCAACGCAGAAAGTATTGGCATCAGGGAATTGCCTACGCACTACAGGTTCACAACTTACGGAACCAGTTCGGTTCATATACCTACAGGTCGGTACTTTCAGAAAGTCGACGGACGAGCTAGGGGACTCTGCGCCCCCGAGCGGCACCAGCGCCCGGAGGCCACTGAGCAGATCTTCACCCGCTAGGGTACCCCGTCCATCGACCTGTTCGCTCACCTCAAACGCCCACGTGCCACAGTATGCCTCGGTCTACTGGCCCTAACTGAACGCACGATGCGTTTAGGTAAGCGGAACGCTACTACACCGACGCTGACTGACCAGATCAAAAGAAAAGTCTGCTGGTGTTCCGTTGGCGTTTCTCCAAAGTAAAAACAGGTACGCCCATATGGAAAATAGTCATCGTCGTACGCTAAAAATAACATCGTCTGCCAGCTATCTCATCAAATCAAGTAACGAAAATATCCTCACATATTTTATCGCATTTAGCGTAGCGAACGATAATCTCTGATTAATATTATTTGTAAAGTATTTATTTGGCGAAACCTTCGCCTTCAAGGTGCCTGTTTGATTAAACGCTTAAAGAATACTAGTTTTAATCTGAACAGCTGTACGACATCAGAGAGAAACCCACATATGGAATGTTAATACCGAGTCTAGAGTCCATGACCTTACACTATACTGTATTATACGTAGACAATTATTCTAATAATTCTCACTTAATTATTTTCTGTCTGAAATTCCGTTCTAAATTCGATAACATCAAAATATGAATTATTATTATTATTCGACGGTATTCTGGACGTGTCTATTCGTATAAATTACCGGAAAATATTATGTGAAACTTATGTGTAAAATCTGCGGATAAGTAAGTCCTATATATAATCTGCGGATATCTACTCTACCTAACCGAAAAGCCTCGTTTGAGCCTATTCTTAACCTCTGAATGCAAAGCGATGCATCATGTATTCTTAATTTTATTGACTACACGTCAAAATTCATTGGTTGTTTTAGGGCAGTAGAGCCCTAACATTTCTGCACCCGCTGACTCGCCACCAGGAGATAATAGACAGGTCTCACATCCTGAAGATATCCGAAGTCGAACGGAACACATAATATGAAATTTTACCTTCCAATAAAATTATTATTATGTTTCCTAGACTTCGGATATCTGGATAATGCCTTCCTGGTGGCAATATTTTATCAACCTTTACATTCTCCTCAACAATGAAATGGCGGCGAGTCGCCGGGTGCGAGCTGGTTGGTTACAGGAAGCTGTCTGGGCGGAAACTACGTCACAGCGGCGCGCTACGGGCTGTGGAGCGGCATCTATCGGTCATTGGGAGACGCTACGCTCTCACATCCTGAAGATATCCGAAGTCTAGGAAACATAATAATAATTTTATTGGAAGGTAAAATTTCATATTAAATAAAATTGGGAACTTCATATTTTTTGTGACAGAGCTGATGTATTCACTTACATTGACCTTCACGTCCTTTACTGATCAAAACGAGTTCATAGTCGTTATTGATGATGATATTTGCGTCACGACCAGCTTCGCTCGCATGTGGCGCTCCCCGCCTGCGAACTGCGGCACATATCCCGCCACATGCTCGTCTCATGACCAATTCGAAACACTTTTACCAAAACTTTATAAATCGGACTCTATCCTTAATTGTCTAAATGAATATTCATCGCAAATAATCTGTTACTTGTATATACAAGATGGCTAAAAATAAGTGCATTCCCTTGCCCGCTAGGTTTTAGAACTCTGAATAGGTATAGGTACCCTAAATGGTTTTTGTATTTTCTAAAGGGTTGGGAAAATTTTAGAAAAACTTAAAAATTTGCAGATCCCAATACTACCCAGGTAGTACATATTAAAGTCTTAACTATTAAGAATTACATAATTTTCTTATGCTATTTGTTAGTAAAACCACTAGTAGAAAATATTTAAAATTTTCTACTAGTGGTTTTACTAATAAATCCATTACATTACTTTAACTATTCTTTTCAGTAATGTTAAGCAGAAATCGGACAAATGTATGACCATCATTGTTCGCAATAATATGGACGTGACGTGACTTCGAAGCTGATTAAATAATTAATCAATTAATGGTTTTTTTGACTAAGTAATACTTGATATCGGTAACTAACTATAGGTATGAAAAAAAATATAAATAATCGGTAATCACCTCAAATCGTAATTCTATTTCAACAAAATTATTAGATGGTTTAATCATTTAATCAATTTTGGAGTCGGCCATATTATTGGGAACGACTATGCCCAAGTATGCTATTTGTCCGATCTCTGGTTATAAGGTGTTATAATATAAGACTTATAAGATACTTCTATCGATGCCAATTTAACTCCAATAAGCACTCAGTGAACAATTATGATGTAATTAAATCAGTTTAAATAATTAAATGACAAGGTTAGATCTACCTACACTCTTAATACGGATAGATACATCTAGTCGAATACACATTGCTTTTCATTAAAGATCAAGTACATACCTACATACAGAAAATAATTAATGGATGGGTATAGATATAGATACCTATTAGTAATTATTTATCAGTTTTATGACCAATTGTTAGTATTCAAGGACTTACTATTTATTCTAGTAACGATTCAACGTTTTCCCTAGATGTTAAAGTACCTACCTACTTATCGCGGGTTATTCGTACCTAGTACTACGTTACGAATTATTTCATAGTTTTAGTGATGAAATTCATTTATATTACTAGGTATAATATACGGGTATTTATTTTACGATTTGTAAGAATTACATTATCAACTGTCTAAAGTAGGCCCGATTAGGTAATTTCGGCATCCTGGGAAGGCCGAAGGCCGAGTTCCGTCTAGGGCCAAAGGCCCGGAGCGTCACTTCTCAGCGTGCTTGCCTGCAATGCCGAAGGCAGAGCTGCGAGAGACTAGACTATAATTTTGATCGAATAAATATTTATTAAACACGCTGTTTGTCCTTCAATTTCAGAGCGCAAAACTGTGATTTAATCTCTAGAGGTTAAAGTGATTTTTTTTAATCTTCTGGATAGACTATAGCAATAGGCAATAACTTATACGGCCTGAGAGTGCAATAAGCTTTTTGACGTTTGAACTAGACAGTACGTTCGAAAACTCAATAGTTTAAAACAGATTCATGCACATGAACCTTTCATAATATTATATTCAATATACTAAAATCCAAATTAAATACCACATTTTGTTGTAAAAGGCTTTTAATTAAAAGTTCTAAAAATACGACAAATAAAAACAATAGGAAAATGAAATAATGCAAATTTCTTTTTTTTAAAATTACAAGCCACGCCAAGATAAATATTTGAGGATA
The DNA here is from genome assembly GCA_025490895.1 of Thaumatotibia leucotreta. Lineage (NCBI taxonomy): Eukaryota > Metazoa > Arthropoda > Insecta > Lepidoptera > Tortricidae > Thaumatotibia > Thaumatotibia leucotreta. The sequence goes on along the minus strand of JALPQI010001112.1, from coordinate 145,478 downwards.
TTGTTTTATTATTTGTTGAATGTTGATTTGTTTATTTTTTGGAAGTTGAGGACTTGCAAATAAATTTGTTATGTTTGAGTTTTATTTCGCATGTTTCCTCGCTTTAGTGTGGTGAAAAATGTTGTGTTTCACTCGGCAGCAAAGCTTGTTCAACTCTCGTGCAAATATTGAAACCCAAGCAAGCGAAAGATTCCAGAATTTGAACCACGAGCGCAGCGAGTGGTTCATAAAATGGAATCTTGAGCGATCAACCACTTTCAATCACTTTGCTCCCTAGTAAAACAAATAACTATAATTATTGTTTCAGATTTAAGGTTTATTTGTTTAAGAGTTGTATTTACGAGCCCCGACGCATATGTTCTAGTCCTGTTAGACAGTTTTTCGAGATTATCCCGTTCATCCGGGGGAAAAGGTTTAGAGGCAAAACCTTCACTATTCAATAGTAGTACTAAAATAGTTTCTTTGAGAATAAAATATTTGGACTTAATAAATCAGAATAAAAAAAAAAACTATTTTACGAGAGGTATTTTTTTAAATATTTTCCATAATTTTTAATTTTGTAAATAATCAATGAATGTAAAGAACGCCATTAATATTAAAGACGACATGGTACACCTGATGCACTGCGAATTTTGCGTCAAGCTTATAAGCGCGGAATTACGGTGGTGAACGAAAATATAATTTAGACACTGGTTTGTTAAAATCGATTTATTAAACAACAAAAGCGTACTTCAGATTGTTGTGTCTCTTGAAATGTAGTACATTAACCATGACTATCGTTCATACAATTTATCATTAGCATAATGTGATCATTTTTAAAATATTCAAAAAGGGTTTAGCAGCCTTACCGAACAAGAGGTGCCTTTCCCCACGAATGAGGTCAATATTTTAGGTGGTGTACTAGCAGGACCTAAGAATACTCCATGCTTAATATCAGCTCTAGATCTTCTTTTGTTTCAGAGTTATTCAAGATAATGTAAAATATACAGGGTGCCGTTGAAAGTGGCATATTTCGAGAACTGTTCAAGTTAGATCAACCAAACAAAATTGTGTTTGATAACAATAAAATAAACTACAAAATGCATATTTTTAACCTGCATCTCGTCCTTATTTTTCATAATAAAAAAAGGTTTCTTGTTTTTTTCCATATTTTTTTTTTCACGCGGAGGTACACCTACAAAAAAAATATGCATACATAGCCACTAATGTCCACTGTATACATAAATAAAAATATTTCCGTAAATCATCGTGCGTCATGCCAAAAAAAAAATTTTTTTAGAAGTAGTCGTTACTGGCATACAAATAAAGTACCAGTGCAGTGTGAACATAAGTTAGTGTGTAGGTATACAATCTCTCGACACTTACCGCACAAAATATCATTGACGTAAATTGACTTATTAGTGCATTTGCTATAGGAAAGGCACCTCTTGTTCGGTAAGGCGGCTAAACCCTTTGTAAAAATTGTTTCGAACTAGACGAACTCCACTGCATCGGGGCTCGTATGTATGTAAAAAAATTAGGATTTTGCAGGAGCATCTATCAACCTTCAACTGATCGTTTAGTACAACAAGAATTATTCACAAGTTCTTTATTAGAACTACCTACTTGTAGGTACCTACTCGTTCGTATCGACAAATTTGGAAGTAGAATACGTTGCGTAGGCTGTATGAGGGACGATAAAGCAAGGTTGAATACTCAATGGGAATACGCTATTTAAAACTGAATGTTTAAATAATTAGGTATGTTTATGGTATGGCTAAAGGATGTCGTTGTGCAATTGGCCGGAGGCTTCTAAGAGAGGACCGGAGGCGGGAGCAACTATACTAAGGCACGCCGAATTACCATTGTCGCTTGTGTAAGAAAGTGTCGACGACCTCTCCAAACAAACGCTGCATAGGAACAAAGCACCAAGGCACGTGCTGCTCATAACATGTATATCAAAATATAGATATTTAAACGTGAGTACTCCAATAATATTGATTACATTTTCGTCATAACATGCCTGATATGTAGGTATGTAATTTACATGTATCTGTGTAATTTAAGTTCGAGTACCTTCAGTTTCAATTACCTAGGGAATCTTAATGATCAGCCCTAGACACCTCCTGGACCATCTTTTTCTTCTTCTTCTACCTAGCGTTATCCCGGCCTTTGCCAGGGTCCGCTTTCCTGCTACATTTCCTCCACTTTACGCGATCCTGGGCATCTTCTACTGTAAGCTCATTCACACTCATGTCAGCCTTCACGACATCTAGCCATCGCTTCTTTGGTCTGCCGCGGGGTCGGGGGCCGTCAAGGGCTAGGTTAAGGCATATGTTTCCTACGTAATCAGGTGGCCTACAACAAACGTGACCAAACCACCGAAGACGGCATTCTTGAAGCTTCTCCGCTACGTCACGGACTCCAAGGCTACCACGGATGTAGGTACTCGTTCCGAATACGGTCAGCACGCGTAACGCCGCACATCCATCGCAGCATCTTCATCTCTGTAACGCGAAGCTCCTGAACGTGCCTTCCGAGAACCGGCCACGCCTCGGCGCCATAGAGTAGGACTGGGCGGATAATGCACTTATACACTAGCCCTTTGAGTCTAAGTGGTATTATGCGATCGCAGATGACTCCTGTAACCTCCCGACATTCAGACCAAGCTGCGCTAATTCGGGTTTTAATGTCGTGGTCAATGGTCCCGGACTCGTGCAGTACTGATCCCAGGTACTTGAACTTGTCTGTTTTCAGGGCAAGTTCATTCCCTATGTTAATGGGACTGGGATCTGTACTTCCGCAGGCCATGTATTCGGTCTTCGTGACATTTAGTTTCAGACCTCCGTTCTCAAGCGAGCCCTTCCACCGGTTCAATTTCCGCTCCAACGCCTGTTTGTCCTCTCTGTCAATGCGATGTCATCTGCATACGTAAGCAACCACGGCGGAGGATCTTGTATCTCCGCCGCCGTGACGACATCAAGCACCACACTAAACAGAAAAGGGCTTAGGGCGGAGCCCTGGTGAACACCGACCATACGTAACTTAAATTTAGTTAAATTGATGCACACAGGACAGACGACTAAACGTTTCCTGGATGAACATGGGCTTCATTTCCTGTTCTATTACAAATCGGGATACGATTTCCACGGCAAGTAGCGTTCGTATTTTTAAAACAAAATCGTGTTGTTAACTTGTCAATACAAACATACATATTATCTGTTACATTACTATTAGGAAAATTACATAACTATTAGATTAAATTAAATATACAATTCAATGAAAGCTTAAATTGCAATATCAGGTTAAAATTAAGCTATTTGTTATTTTAAGTTACAATGTATCGTTATATTGGAACTTGAAATAACCCTGCCTGAATAACCTGCGCTGCATTTTCATGCTGAACCGGAATTGAGAACTGATGAAAATGGTATGACCCAGAACAAGGAACGCAGCCCTTCTCGCGCAAACAACAACCCAATCTGCCTAAAGAAACCGAGAGGCTCAACAGCCACCGGTATGTCCGGTATGAAGAAAATTGATAACAAATGGGCAATCAAATGGGTCATCCATCGTCATCGAACCTAAGGCTGCTAGTCTTTTTAATAAATTCAAGTTTCAAAAGGAGGTAGTAGTTACAGTACCTATATGTTACCTAGTAGGTACGTATAAACAAAAATCGACGCTTCTGAAACTTCCGAAAATCTCCTCTGATCTATTCTGAGTCACAAAACCTTACAGGGAATGGGAATGCACTTATTGTTTCAATGAATTGTTTGTCTACCACAATATTATAAACAAGATGTTGCGTGGTGCACGGGGACCAAGGTTTCCGCGGGGTGCTGGCCGGGTCCAAATGGAGGCCTGGGAAGACAGTCGGCCCTCGTGCTCGAGCGGAGAGTTCACCTATAGGATGCTCTGGACCTTCATCAAGAACGAGCACACTCATGTGCTGATGTTATAGGAGTACCTCGTCATCTATGTATTTATATAGGTAGTAGTGTATGGGTTCCAAGATGTTGTAGGTAACTGATATGGACACATGCTTGTAGACCTCCCTACAAGGCAATTGCAAGGGTGATTTTTAATCTCTGGCCCCATCACCGTCACTACAACTTACTTAATTAAATACTTTAAGCCATCTGTACACTTGTCGCAATATATACACATACACTTGTCGCGGGTCTCTAATTATAAAAATATGTCATCGAATAATGTTGAGTCGCAGCTCGCCTGTGACTAGCATCGCCTACCAAGTGTGGACATTTCGCAATCCGGTTGATCTACAGCGCGTAATTGGTCTGGCGTATTTTAATCGCTTCAATGCACAGGGTATTAAGAATTTTCTAGATGACGTGTACAACTGTACTTATTCTTGTTTCTTCTACCTGCATATACTTGTGTCTGCGGTATACAACTTATGCTTCTGTCCTTGCGGTCTTAATGAAGATTTTAAGAACATAGACGAAAAGTATTTAAGTAAATTAGTAGAAAAAATCTTTTAATTCAGGTATAGCTTCATTATCAGAGGCAGTCTTCAGTACGATCGGCTCTAATAATATGTACCTATACAATTTTGATCCTTATGCCTTTACACGACATAAATTCCGAAATGTATAGGTACATATTATTAGACGTGACTGTGCCTATATGAAATCTTTAGAACCAATTATTAAGTAATTTCAGTAACCAGTTAGGTTAGTAAGTTATGTATAGAAGGTATGCTATGTTATGTACGTTATGTGGACCTATTTATGACACAATTAGCTATGTCGGTTTACTTGTAAAATACAACTTATTGGTAAACTCCTACCGACATCCTTATCCTCTCATATAATGTGGTTTGGTATTCATACAAGGTCGCGTTCGAATGTTAACAACTTTTTTAAATCGCTGCAAAAGTGATCGAAGGCTTTTTACGCTTTCGAAAACGGTAAATTATAATTTTATCTTGTTGAATAACTATACACTTAAACTTCATATAAAACAAATACTCATGTAGGAAGTGCAGCATGGAGTTACTTAAAACACAGGGTTTTCAAGGACTGTAGCCGTATCGTAGCAAGTAAGGTTTGCGTTAGCGTTTACTGATATGTAGGTAATTTATGTCAAACAGACTGACACCTAGATATGTATATATACGTATGAGCTAAAATATGGATTCTGTTCTACACGGTGCCTCGCGAGGAAACCACATAATTTTAACTATGCATTCTAGACATCAAAATAAACAAAAAATATTATGAGACCAAATGTCAAATTCCACAAAAAAAATTTTTTTTTTTGATTTTTTTTAGACTTTTTGAATACTTTTTTTTTATCATAACAACAATTTGTCAAAACTAATTTTTTAAATGTTTTTTTTAGGGACAGGTTTTTTCGTCAAGTCTATTCTTATTTTTTGATTGTCAGGCAAAAGGTGTGGTAATATTAGAACACATTGTGGCAGCATTGTAATCAAAAAGAAGTTTTATGACGAGTTACGTCGAAAAACTTTTTCCGAAAAAAGGTTAATTATCTTTGGAACCAAGCCGAATCCAGGAAATTTTATATAACATTAAATACTCTAAATATGCTCAGGAATTCAGCATTAAAATTATGTGGGTTCCTCGCGAGGCACCGTGTATGTACGAGTAGATATATAGGTATTGTATATCTTTCAAAATAAATCTAAAAAGAAGATGCATAGATACTGCTGACGTACATACCTATATGCACGTTGCGTATGTTTTTTAGCATACCTGTAATTGGTAAGTCGTGTCCAGCCACGGCAATGTTAGTATTTATTATATTCACGTCACTAGTTGACAAATTGAGCATTGTCCGCGGGTCACGCGCCGCAACGGTAAACATCAATAGACGTACTCGTAAATGCTACCATCGATATGCCAGCATGTCTAGTTGTATGCAACACGCGATAACTTTCTTTGTAACATAACTTTCACTGCCATAAAATGGAACCGTAAAACGTGTGATTGAAGACTTAGAGTGGTGTGAGGGCTATACAGAGTTACGTCAATTCAGAAAACGGTGGTCGCGAGTTGAATTGTGTCCGACTCCGACGCATGCTTCCGCCTCTCCGGGAAGCGCGTGACCAGCCATCGCGATCGTAAAATAAAAGCGCGTCAGGTTAATAGATGACAATTAACACTGTCCTAGTGAATAAATATACCTAATACTATGAAAACGATTCTTGTGGACCGGAGTCGCAGTAACTTATAATATGTGACACGCAAACTATTAAAAAAATGCTAATTAGTTATTCCACAGATTGGGATCACCCAGAGTCCTACTAGTTCCTAGAAACAAAATAATATCGTGAATGGGATTCAAAAAGCGAGTTTCCATTATTATATGTAGGTAGGTATATTGAAAATTTAGAAAACTACGAACAATATTTATTGTTATTATCAGATTAATACTAATAAGAGTTATTATATAAGGTCCTAATTTATTAGTTGCAGATATTTTAACACATGATACTTTACATTAAAATAATTAACTTTAAATATAAATTAAGAAATCTTTTCATGTATTTTTTTTTATTTCATTTACCTAACAAAAAAATTAATTATAATTTCGTCTAAAAAAATCATCATGTGCATTATCACATGTCACAATAACACTGTTATGTCATCAAACGACACAATCCACGGGAAAATAACATGACATTGACAATCAAGTATTTAATTTATCCACGTGAAGTGGCCAGTTCCAGTTCGTAATAGAGGTACTAGAATCTGTTCAATGAGTTTTTATTTAATAATCACATAAACAGGGTGTTTTTACGTAGCAAAGGACCCCGGGCCTAAAGTATGGAAAATGTGGTTTCAGTCAAATCTTCTGAAAATTTGATATGTTATAGATTTCAGTGCCCTGAACAAAAAACTCTATGGGTGCTACCACGGTTTCCGGGTCCCTTTCCATGTTCTGCTCGATTTTGTACCAGATAACAAAGTAGTACTTAGTTCTACTTCGGGTCTATTTATTTAAACAATTGACATTAGTTTGAAACTTTTTTGTGATAATGCTAGTTAGTTAAAGACATAAAACGTCTACAATGTCAACTTCATAAGCACGTGATTGACTTATCGTTTATAGCTAAATGTGTGATTTTATAATATACTTGACATTGTAAAATATGAACTCATTCAAACATTAGAAAATATGGCGCTACTTTTAAATAGAGGACATTGCTTCGTATGTAATAATGCTGTTGCTTTTCGTGCACTGCGGCGGATACCTACCAGAAAACAACGAAGAAAAATTGCAATCTGCTATTTCGTTCAGAGAATCTATGAACAACATGCCGGTTGAGTTCAACAACGAGTCCCGTGTGTGTATTAATTGTGACCGATTGCTAATTTTTTTATGTCTTTAACTAACCAGCATTATCACAAAAAAGGTTCAAACTAAAGTCAATTATTTAAATAAATAGACCCGAAGTAGAACTAAGTACTACCTTGTTATCTGGTACAAAATCGAGCAGAACATGGAAAGGGACCCGGAAACCGTGGTAGCACCCATAGAGTTTTTTGTTCAGGGCACTGAAATCTATAACATATCAAAATTTCAGAAGATTTGACTGAAACCACATTTTCCATACTTTAGGCCCGGGGTCCTTTGTTTTTCAATTTTCTCCAAAAAACATCGTAAAAGCTATAATGTTTCACGGTTTAATGTACTCCAGAGACTATCAGCTGTAAAAATATCTGCATCTAATAAATTAGGACCTTATATATTTAACAATAAAACAGAACAGTGCCTATTGAGCATAGTGTTAAAAATGTCGGAAAAAAACAAATGTTTTTTGGGAATGTATGAAAATTTCGTTTTTTTCCCATATTTTCGGGTTTTTACAGAAATATTAATCAATGTCACTGTCACTGTCACTCCTTCCCATCTATTTCAATTGACTTTTCCTAGATGACATCGCGTTCTCCTTGTATGTATAAGTGAAAATTTAGACCTAATTCACATGGTTTAGAGTTGAAAATTAAAATGGAAAATTCAATATTTTTTTAAAAAAAATCCGGAAAAAAACTAGCTGTTTGGAAAGAAACGGGATTTAATCCGGAAATCTTCAACGCTAATTGTGCATAAGTAATCCGACCTCTTAAGCCCATTAATCCTTCGTCGTCTTTAATCTAATAAACCTAAAGTGCACGTTTTAAATAGGGCTCGCGGTCGTGTCCGGGTTTCGTGTCAACGTTTCTCATACCCGTGTTCGTGTTACACGTACACGGGTTTCTGACCCGATTTACACGGGTAATTAAAGTCCGTGTAAATAATACCCGTCTGCACGGGTACACGGATACACGGGTATTATTTACACGGACTTTAATTACCCGCGGGTTCCGGGACGTCCTTGACGAGAAGCCGTGTATGCATAGAAAGTCTGCTTTTTAAGGGTAAAGTTATGTACCGAAGGATGGGTCGTGAGACTTAAAAGCTATAGTACAAATGGATAGATAAGCGGAAGGCTAATTGTGTCAAATAGACCTTATTGCGTAACAGATAGAGTCGAAATTTATAAAATCAAAAAAAACTTATAACGGCTGACCTTTCATGAACACGTTTGTTTTGTAGTGTCGAACGAAGCTGCAAGTTACATTCAATAATAGACCTTATTTGCATTTGCTCAAATTATTTCGAACCCGTTCGGTTCGGTCTTAAGTACCCGGGTACCCGGGTAGCACGCGGTTTCGTGTAAACGGTATCCGTGTATTGGACACGGACACGGGTACCCGGCGAGTTCGTGTAATTCGGGTTCTTAGTACCGTCGGGCTTAAGAACACGGGTATCCGGTTTGGCGGGTTACACGTGTACCGTGAGCCCTAGTTAGATAGATAGATAGATAGATAAAAGACTTTATTCATATCCACAACATACATGGCGTTCACAATCAGTAGGTACAAAGCGATGCAATAAAGATAAATTACAGAAAAACATGCAACTTAGGATTACTTATCAAATATTAATAAAGCCATGTGTCGTGGCAGAGAATAGGTGCTGGCTCAGCATAATGATGCAGCATGCAGCATGCAGCATGCCACATCGCTGATATTCTGCCAGGACCTTTTATACAACAAAAAAAGAGAGATAGGAGTACGTGCAACTACCAAACAATTATTTTGAATACATAATTTGTTTGTTAAAAGTGTGCAAGTGCGACTGTGTGTGCGTGTGTGTTTGTATATGTATGTTTATGTGTGTGTTGTAGGTTTATTTATATTTTATTTGCAGCAATAAAAGGAATACGTTATAGCAAATTTAAATTTCGTTAAATGAAGATTTTAGGTACATAGCTTTTGTGTCTTTAATAAATGTAATCGTAGTTTTAGTTTAAAGTTAGCTTTATTTTGTAAACTTCGGATTGGTGGTGGTATATTGTTCCAACATTTTGAAGCGCGGTACCTAAAACTCCCACGAAAGGCTGCAGTACGGTATCTTGGAATCTGGAACATCTGGGTACGTGGAACTCTGACCGAGTGACAACTTCTATTCGTGGACCATTCTAGTTTTTTGTAAAGATAACTAGGGTTCTGAGTTTTAATTGTATCGAATAGTAAGCTGGCTAGCAATAAGTCTTGACGAAATGTCATTTTCAGAAGATTACCATCATTTAAAAACGGAGTAACATGAGCTCGTGGTGGAATCTTAAAACAGAATCTGGCACACGCGTTTTGAACCCTCTGAATGCGACGCTGTGAGCGAGCCCAGAGACATGGGCCGTATACGGAAAGGCAATAGTTTACTTTTGACAAGACAAGGGCCTCACATAGTCTCACTCGCAGATCGACACTCAAAAAATCACGGTACATAGTTAAAACTTTTAAACTGCTATTTCCTTAACTAAAACGTGGCGAACTGGCGACGGCAGTAAGAATACACTTGTTACCATCGCAACTCTTCCCGTGGGTTCCGTAAGAGACAACTAAGTGATTGAAGTATTACTGACCATTAATTCATCGAAAATTGTTGATGGACAGCAGCAGCATTATCACAGTGGACACACTAATGCAATCACATGTCGATTATTGGCATTTACCTCCTTATGCGTCCACACAAATAGTGACGAAACTTTTACAGGGGGTAAACAAGCCCTCTTACGTAATATATATATCTATCTGCGGATTTTTTTATTACTTAAAGGCCGACTAGGTACGCCTTTTGTTAATCTGAAATCGGTTTCCCTGAAAACCTGCGTCGTAGCATCTGACACGATGCATCTGCTGAGTGGCATCCCTTTTGGTGTTCAAATCCTTTACATTACTTGGATTTATTGCTCTGTACTGTATGACACCAAATAAAACGCCTAAAAGGTCTCGATGTCTATTGCTGAACTCACCCAAGAGGTATCCTTGAAGGCCTGATGGTTATTGGAGGGCCGTAGGTTGATCATCTCCTCGAGCGTGTTCTGCCAGCGGTCCATGCCCGCGGCGATCTTCGTGGAGACGTCCCGGTTCATGGCGCCGGCGTCGGGCGCGGGCGCGCGCGCATCGCCCCTGCCGGCCTTGCTGCTGCTGCTGCCGCTGAACGACCTGGAACGGGGGCCATGGGTCACTTAGCTGCTTTTTACCGCAGTACAAACGCCGTAAACGAATAAACAGCAGTGCAGCACTTGTGTCACAATTGTCACAAGGGAACAAAATTATATACACGGTGGAATTTAATCGGTGAACAGGAACCCATTTTTCTAATTCAGTAATCGATGGCGGTCACGTTTATGTAGTACTTAAGTGGAACCAAGTTTTTTTTTTAGCATAAAATTTTTTATTTTGAACATAATCGGGCAAACCGTTTTTGAATAAATACAGAAACCTACACTGATCATGGCCCTACATGGCCATCATCTTCGGTTTTTTTAGTGAATAGTCTTTTATTGGCCTTATAATTGCGACTTTTCTATATTTTCCGCTTTCGCATAAAAAAATTTTATGTTAAAAAAAAACTTGGTTCCACTTAAGTACTACATAAACGTGACCGCCATCGATTACTGAATTAGAAAAATGGGTTCCTGTTCACCGATTAAATTCCACCGTGTATTTTTGGCGAGGGCGTTCTTTGAAACCCGAATGAAACGATGGATTGAAAATACCCTTATCGGTATTCACACCCAAGACGAACTCCAGATTCGTAGCAAAAAGTATTTGGTAAAAGTATTCTACGAGTCGTCATCGCTGATCTAATTAATTACCTACATGCCATTCTGATAGAATTCGGAAACTATCTATTGGGCAAGACCGAGGTGTCGAGCATTGGTACGTTTACCTTATGAAATGTAATATTTGCATATACCACCCTGCATAAAGTAATGTATAAAATATTATAATATTTGTTTTGATAAGTACCTACCTATCTACTTATGAATCTACCACCTAACTACGTAATAGTATAATTTTATTACTACTTACTCTCCGCGTCAGAGGCTAAAGTAAGTTGACCACTTTTATGGTATTAAATGAAAGTTGGTGTAAGTACTGTCATTTAAGTATGCGGGCAGTTAAAACTACGTGTGATAAAAGTTCTATGAGAGTATTTTCCACCACGTCAGGCGCTAGTACCAACATTTTCTCCCGCCGTCAGATTACGACATTCAGTTAGGTTACGTCAATAAACTTTCCACAATTACCTATCTGCAGACAATCGCGATTATTGTCGGGCAGAAAAGAACAGGTGTATTTTGTTTACCTGTTTATTGTTTTTAATTATGTTGCTGTGCCTAATCCTTTACTACTTTGGCTGATTGTTGAACTAATTTAGGTAGTTATAATCGCCAATGTTTACAATATTAAATAATACACACCAGGTTCATTTCATTACGTATGTTTATTTTTACACTGATTCTTTTATTGTTTTCCTACGAAAACAAATATTGCATACATATTTTAGTAAGTTTCTCGATATTAGTATAAAATCAGAGTCTCTAGACTTTCACGTTATAATTACCATATTATTAATATGAAATCCTTTTTTACATAATTTGAATGTAAACTGTGTAAAATGCGCTCTATTCGCCAGCAAATTTTATTTGCATTATGTACAAAATTATATAGGTACTGCTGAAATTCTAACGTAACAAAATAACGAATACATACAATATATCGGTTTAGGTCACTAACACGAGACTACTAACGGTTTATAGTTTCACCAGTCCCGAATAAAATAATATATAGGTATATCTATCAGATAAATGTTAGCTGTATTTTTCTTTTATAAAATGACTGTGATTATTTTATCTGACGCATATATTATATTTATCCTGGCCATCCTTGGTTTGTCAAACAGGCTGTAAGCAAATAGTGGGCAAGTGCCCAAAATCGATATAAGTACAAAACCAGTTAACCCCATGTTAACAACGGCCTAACCCGGGATTGTGCAAAAGGTGCTAAGACAACCGTAATTTAATTCAATATCTACAAGCCCCATATAATGATCTTGGCTTAGCCACGCTTGTTGTGTTCATGTTTGAATGTTCTAGGGGACAGGAAATACTTTATTTAGTTTGCTGTACATCATCAGCCTATGATAGTCCACTGCTGGACGTAGGCCTCTCCTATTAACTATGCGTATACACGCATTAGGAGGTAAATGCCCGTAATCGCCACGCTGGGCAAGCGGATTGGCGATCGCACTAATGTGTCCACTATGATGACGCTGCTGCCCTTCATCAATATTTTATCAAATAATGATCAGTGACACTTCAATCCCTTAGTCGCCTCTTACGACACCCGCAGGAGGAGTTGGGGTGGTGACAGATGTTTCTTAATGCCGTCACCACACGGCCAATAGTTTGCTGTAGTTATGTATGAATAAATGGGTACCTGAAAGTATATCACGATACGCAATAATCAATTTCTCGCACGATAATAATAGAAGGATATTCTTTCTCGAAATTAGTTCTCGTGCAAGACTGATGATGATCTTGCTTGACGTGATTCATATGCAGGTAATGTGTTGTTTCCGGTAGGTACGGCTGGGAAACAGTTTAGTCATAGTCACTCAACGCGAAGTTAGTATGATCTGATATTTGCAAACTATAAATTAGCACTCCAACGGGAAGAATCTAAGCTAATTATTACCTGTCTTGATTACATAAATTAGAAACGTTTAGCGCAGACATGGCTTCATAATTATAAGTTAACAATATTCGCATATGAATGTGTGGCACTAATGAATTATTTTTGCTATTGTTTTCTAATAAATTGAGTACTTACTAGTCAGATCTCAGTAATTTATCGTTTTTTTTTCTCAGCAGCTGGATTTCACTTTTAAAGGTGGTCTAATAGGGAATGTAATAAATAGCCAATTCTATTCGGCCGTAAAATTAGAAATGTTTGTGTTCAAATCATTTCAATAAAGGTATGTTAAGTTAAAGAAAATAATTAATTCACCTTGTCGTATTTTGGTTGTCGTTATTTATAATTTATAAGGTACATATTTCCCACGTTACAGTAACAAAAAATGTGTTCTACCACTTGTGGATTTAATTACCCCCTTATTCATAAACGTCCCCTAACTTAGCAAGCCGCTAAGTATTGTTTGACCCTTTCGCCCTTTAGCCATACTGGTAACACCAAAAGGAGCAAACAATACTTAGCGGCTTTGCTTAGTGGATAGAGCACATTTTTTTATGGTTGTCACCAGCCAAAAATATGCTCTACCACTTTTCTAGTTTATTATCAAAGAATAGAGCTTAAAAGTAGTAGAGCATATTTTTGGCTGGTGACAACCATAGACTACTACGGTTTATAGTTTCACCCATAGACATATAAATTGATAGACCGAGTCTATATTATCTGTGGGTGACGCCGGCAATGCCTGTCAACGATGTTTGTTTGGCTATACTAGTGCACCTAAACCGCAAATAGTAAAAGTGATTAAAATAAAGCTTTTCATGTATATTTCTGTTCGATAAGTGCACGGAATGTGATAAAAGTGATGACTTGTGTGGTTCCAGGGTGTAAAAACCGCCAGGGTTACCTGAATGAACAAAATAAAGACATTACGTTTCACCGGTAATTTAGTTTTGACTTGAATTTTAAGATTTCGAACCTTATTAAGGTAAAAGTAACTGAAAATCTTATTCAATATTTGTTGCCGGATACATGTGTGTAGTTTTGTGAATTAACCATTTGTATTTGCATTCATAATGTAATTATAAATAGTGGGATTCAAATATTTGTATCTCATAGTGTTGCACTTAAGAGACCGATCGTGATATCGATAAATGTATTGATAGCCAACTCAGAAAATGAATCGATGTTTTTAATTTCGAACAGGTTTCCACAGGACATTGAACAAAGGCTATTATGGGTCAAAGATATCAAAAAGGCAGATGACTGGTGCCCTAAAAGTATTCAAAAATATGCTCCGCACATTTTAAGCTGTTGTTTCAGGCAAGGGTACGCGCATAAGTGATTACATTCTGACGTAGTACCCACCATATTTGGTAATCATCCAATGTCATGTCAACCAGAAAGTAAATTAAGTTTAGTTTAATAATGACACTCATGTGATCCTTGTGTCGACTGATTAATTATAAAGAAGCCATTATACGAAAATTGTTAGGTATGCTTTAAGGGATGATAAGTTCCATAAAACATGTTATAATGAGGATTTTCTGAAATGCCGTTCACCAGGGCCGCAGCACTGAGGCGTCAGGTCCAGAAACTTGTCTAAATTCTCAGAGCACCTATAGTTTCGTGTTTAAATGATTTGTACGTGTTAATAAAATTATGTAAAAAAATAAAATGACCTAGTTAGTTTTTCTTTGAGGCTAGATAATTGTGTTTCTTAGCGGGACCTTACCGCTACGTTTTAGACAGAACACTTCTTATGACATTTTAATTAAAGAAAATATTTCAATAATTTTGTGTTTTTATTTTTATCCTAAAAAATAGATTTAGAAATCATGACATATCAAGGATCGCAGAAGATCGTGATTCTGAGTAAGAAATAAGGTTTATTCCTACTGTATTCGCTACCTAATTTGGTAAAAATATTATTATTGCCGATAAAAGCATACGATGAAGACTGGACAACACTAATAGTAATGACATTTTATCTAGTCAGATTGGTAACATTGTTCAAGAAAATGGAGTCGTTGATATAATTCAAGACCAAGGAGAGCTACCTTATTTGTCTCTTTTTCCTTATGGAATACATCTTGAGATGGTAAAGGATGACAATAGTTTGTTCAGGTATGTCTTAATACACGGAATCTTCCCTATATTTAATCTGTGGTTTCACCAGTCCCGAATAAAATAATATTTAGGTATATCTATCAGATAAATGTTAGCTGTATTTTTCTTTTATAAAATGTCTGTGATTATTTTATCTGACGCATATATTATATTTATCCTGGCCATCCTTGGTTTGTCAAACAGGCTGTAAGCAAATAGTGGGCAAGTGCCCAAAATGTATCGATATAAGTACAAAACCAGTTAACCCCGTGTTAACAACGGCCTAACCCGGGATTGTGCAAGAGGTGCTAAGACAACCGTAATTTAATTCAATATCTACAAGCCCCATATAATGATCTTGGCTTAGCCACGCTTGTTGTGTTCATGTTTGAATGTTCTAGGGGACAGGAAATACTTTATTTAGTTTGCTGTACATCATCAGCCTATGATAGTCCACTGCTGGACGTAGGCCTCTCCTATTAACTATGCGTATACACGCATTAGGAGGTAAATGCCCGTAATCGCCACGCTGGGCAAGCGGATTGGCGATCGCACTAATGTGTCCACTATGATGACGCTGCTGCCCTTCATCAATATTTTATCAAATAATGATCAGTGACACTTCAATCCCTTAGTCGCCTCTTACGACACCCGCAGGAGGAGTTGGGGTGGTGACAGATGTTTCTTAATGCCGTCACCACACGGCCAATAGTTTGCTGTAGTTATGTATGAATAAATGGGTACCTGAAAGTATATCACGATACGCAATAATCAATTTCTCGCACGATAATAATAGAAGGATATTCTTTCTCGAAATTAGTTCTCGTGCAAGACTGATGATGATCTTGCTTGACGTGATTCATATGCAGGTAATGTGTTGTTTCCGGTAGGTACGGCTGGGAAACAGTTTAGTCATAGTCACTCAACGCGAAGTTAGTATGATCTGATATTTGCAAACTATAAATTAGCACTCCAACGGGAAGAATCTAAGCTAATTATTACCTGTCTTGATTACATAAATTAGAAACGTTTAGCGCAGACATGGCTTCATAATTATAAGTTAACAATATTCGCATATGAATGTGTGGCACTAATGAATTATTTTTGCTATTGTTTTCTAATAAATTGAGTACTTACTAGTCAGATCTCAGTAATTTATCGTTTTTTTTTCTCAGCAGCTGGATTTCACTTTTAAAGGTGGTCTAATAGGGAATGTAATAAATAGCCAATTCTATTCGGCCGTAAAATTAGAAATGTTTGTGTTCAAATCATTTCAATAAAGGTATGTTAAGTTAAAGAAAATAATTAATTCACCTTGTCGTATTTTGGTTGTCGTTATTTATAATTTATAAGGTACATATTTCCCACGTTACAGTAACAAAAAATGTGTTCTACCACTTGTGGATTTAATTACCCCCTTATTCATAAACGTCCCCTAACTTAGCAAGCCGCTAAGTATTGTTTGACCCTTTCGCCCTTTAGCCATACTGGTAACACCAAAAGGAGCAAACAATACTTAGCGGCTTTGCTTAGTGGATAGAGCACATTTTTTTATGGTTGTCACCAGCCAAAAATATGCTCTACCACTTTTCTAGTTTATTATCAAAGAATAGAGCTTAAAAGTAGTAGAGCATATTTTTGGCTGGTGACAACCATAGACTA
This sequence comes from Thaumatotibia leucotreta, assembly GCA_025490895.1. NCBI lineage: Eukaryota > Metazoa > Arthropoda > Insecta > Lepidoptera > Tortricidae > Thaumatotibia > Thaumatotibia leucotreta. Next base: position 128,649 of record JALPQI010001112.1, on the reverse strand, counting down.
CTACGGTTTATAGTTTCACCCATAGACATATAAATTGATAGACCGAGTCTATATTATCTGTGGGTGACGCCGGCAATGCCTGTCAACGATGTTTGTTTGGCTATACTAGTGCACCTAAACCGCAAATAGTAAAAGTGATTAAAATAAAGCTTTTCATGTATATTTCTGTTCGATAAGTGCACGGAATGTGATAAAAGTGATGACTTGTGTGGTTCCAGGGTGTAAAAACCGCCAGGGTTACCTGAATGAACAAAATAAAGACATTACGTTTCACCGGTAATTTAGTTTTGACTTGAATTTTAAGATTTCGAACCTTATTAAGGTAAAAGTAACTGAAAATCTTATTCAATATTTGTTGCCGGATACATGTGTGTAGTTTTGTGAATTAACCATTTGTATTTGCATTCATAATGTAATTATAAATAGTGGGATTCAAATATTTGTATCTCATAGTGTTGCACTTAAGAGACCGATCGTGATATCGATAAATGTATTGATAGCCAACTCAGAAAATGAATCGATGTTTTTAATTTCGAACAGGTTTCCACAGGACATTGAACAAAGGCTATTATGGGTCAAAGATATCAAAAAGGCAGATGACTGGTGCCCTAAAAGTATTCAAAAATATGCTCCGCACATTTTAAGCTGTTGTTTCAGGCAAGGGTACGCGCATAAGTGATTACATTCTGACGTAGTACCCACCATATTTGGTAATCATCCAATGTCATGTCAACCAGAAAGTAAATTAAGTTTAGTTTAATAATGACACTCATGTGATCCTTGTGTCGACTGATTAATTATAAAGAAGCCATTATACGAAAATTGTTAGGTATGCTTTAAGGGATGATAAGTTCCATAAAACATGTTATAATGAGGATTTTCTGAAATGCCGTTCACCAGGGCCGCAGCACTGAGGCGTCAGGTCCAGAAACTTGTCTAAATTCTCAGAGCACCTATAGTTTCGTGTTTAAATGATTTGTACGTGTTAATAAAATTATGTAAAAAAATAAAATGACCTAGTTAGTTTTTCTTTGAGGCTAGATAATTGTGTTTCTTAGCGGGACCTTACCGCTACGTTTTAGACAGAACACTTCTTATGACATTTTAATTAAAGAAAATATTTCAATAATTTTGTGTTTTTATTTTTATCCTAAAAAATAGATTTAGAAATCATGACATATCAAGGATCGCAGAAGATCGTGATTCTGAGTAAGAAATAAGGTTTATTCCTACTGTATTCGCTACCTAATTTGGTAAAAATATTATTATTGCCGATAAAAGCATACGATGAAGACTGGACAACACTAATAGTAATGACATTTTATCTAGTCAGATTGGTAACATTGTTCAAGAAAATGGAGTCGTTGATATAATTCAAGACCAAGGAGAGCTACCTTATTTGTCTCTTTTTCCTTATGGAATACATCTTGAGATGGTAAAGGATGACAATAGTTTGTTCAGGTATGTCTTAATACACGGAATCTTCCCTATATTTAATCTGTGGTTTCACCAGTCCCGAATAAAATAATATTTAGGTATATCTATCAGATAAATGTTAGCTGTATTTTTCTTTTATAAAATGTCTGTGATTATTTTATCTGACGCATATATTATATTTATCCTGGCCATCCTTGGTTTGTCAAACAGGCTGTAAGCAAATAGTGGGCAAGTGCCCAAAATGTATCGATATAAGTACAAAACCAGTTAACCCCGTGTTAACAACGGCCTAACCCGGGATTGTGCAAGAGGTGCTAAGACAACCGTAATTTAATTCAATATCTACAAGCCCCATATAATGATCTTGGCTTAGCCACGCTTGTTGTGTTCATGTTTGAATGTTCTAGGGGACAGGAAATACTTTATTTAGTTTGCTGTACATCATCAGCCTATGATAGTCCACTGCTGGACGTAGGCCTCTCCTATTAACTATGCGTATACACGCATTAGGAGGTAAACCCGTAATCGCCACGCTGGGCAAGCGGATTGGCGATCGCACTAATGTGTCCACTATGATGACGCTGCTGCCCTTCATCAATATTTTATCAAATAATGATCAGTGACACTTCAATCCCTTAGTCGCCTCTTACGACACCCGCAGGAGGAGTTGGGGTGGTGACAGATGTTTCTTAATGCCGTCACCACACGGCCAATAGTTTGCTGTAGTTATGTATGAATAAATGGGTACCTGAAAGTATATCACGATACGCAATAATCAATTTCTCGCACGATAATAATAGAAGGATATTCTTTCTCGAAATTAGTTCTCGTGCAAGACTGATGATGATCTTGCTTGACGTGATTCATATGCAGGTAATGTGTTGTTTCCGGTAGGTACGGCTGGGAAACAGTTTAGTCATAGTCACTCAACGCGAAGTTAGTATGATCTGATATTTGCAAACTATAAATTAGCACTCCAACGGGAAGAATCTAAGCTAATTATTACCTGTCTTGATTACATAAATTAGAAACGTTTAGCGCAGACATGGCTTCATAATTATAAGTTAACAATATTCGCATATGAATGTGTGGCACTAATGAATTATTTTTGCTATTGTTTTCTAATAAATTGAGTACTTACTAGTCAGATCTCAGTAATTTATCGTTTTTTTTTCTCAGCAGCTGGATTTCACTTTTAAAGGTGGTCTAATAGGGAATGTAATAAATAGCCAATTCTATTCGGCCGTAAAATTAGAAATGTTTGTGTTCAAATCATTTCAATAAAGGTATGTTAAGTTAAAGAAAATAATTAATTCACCTTGTCGTATTTTGGTTGTCGTTATTTATAATTTATAAGGTACATATTTCCCACGTTACAGTAACAAAAAATGTGTTCTACCACTTGTGGATTTAATTACCCCCTTATTCATAAACGTCCCCTAACTTAGCAAGCCGCTAAGTATTGTTTGACCCTTTCGCCCTTTAGCCATACTGGTAACACCAAAAGGAGCAAACAATACTTAGCGGCTTTGCTTAGTGGATAGAGCACATTTTTTTATGGTTGTCACCAGCCAAAAATATGCTCTACTACTTTTAAGCTCTATTCTTTGATAATAAACTAGAAAAGTGGTAGATCCACAGATAAAATATAGGGAAGATTCCGTGTATTAAGACATACATGAACAAACTATTGTCATCCTTCACCCCATCTCAAGACGTATTCCATAAGGAAAAAGAGACAAATAAAGTAGCTCTACTGGGTCGTTAACTCCATCAACGACTCCATTTTCTTGAACAATGCTACCAACCTGACTAGATAAAATGTCATTACTATTAGTGATGTCCAGTCTTCAATCGTATACTTTTATCGTCAATAATAATATTTTAACCAAATTAGGTAGCGAATACAGTAGGAATAAACCTTATTTCCTACTCAAAATCACGATCTTCTTCGATCGTGATTTCAAAATCTACATTTTAGGATAAAAATAAAATCACAAAGTTAACGAAATATTTTCTTTAATTAAAATGTCATAATGAGGGTTTCCTAAAACGTATGCCACTAGTTGGCGCCACTTAGCCGTAAGGTCCCGCTAAGAAACACAATTATCTAGCCCCAAAGAAAGACTAAGTAAATGTTTTTTTTTTTTTTTAAATAAAGTTTAAATTTTTTTATGTATTTTTTTTAACTCATACAAAATATTTAAACCAGAAACTATAAACATAGAATTTAGACAAGTTTCTGGATCTGCTCCTGCCCTGGTGATTTCAGAAAACTCTCATTATAACATGTTTTATGGACTTATCATTCCTTAAAGCATACCTAACAATTTTGGTATGATGGCTTCTTTATAATTAAATTAATCAGTCTACACAAGTATCACATGAGGGTCATTATTAAACTAAATTTAATTTACTTGCTGGTTGACATGACATTGGATGATTACCAAATATGGTGGGTAGTACGTCAGAATGTAATCACTTATTCGCGTACCCTTGCCTGAAACAACAGCTTAAAATTGTGCGGAGCATATTTTTGAATACTCTTTAGGGTACCAGTCGTCTGCCTTTTTGATATTTTTGACCCATAATAGCCTTTGTTCAGTGTCCAGTGGAAACCTGTTGGACATTAAAAACATCGATTCATTTTTGAGTTGACTATCAATACATTTATCGATATCACGATCGGTCTCTTAAGTACCACACTATGCGATACAAATGTTTGAATCCCACTATTTATAATTACATTACGAATGTAAATACAAATGGTTTAATCACAAAACTACACATATGTATCCGACAACAAATATTGAATAAGATTTTCAGTTACTTTTACCTTAATAAGGTTCGAAATCTTAAAATTCAAGTCAAAACTAAATTGCCGGTGAAACGTAATGTCTTTATTTTGTTCATTCAGGTAACCCTGGCGGTTTTTACACCCTGGAACCACACAAGTCATCACTTTTATCACATTCCGTGCACTTATCGAACAGAAATATACATGAAAAGCTTTATTTTAATCACTTTTACTATTTGCGGTTTAGGTGCACTAGTATACACAAACAAAGATCGTTGACAGGCATTGCCGGCGTCACCCACAGATAAAATAGACTCGGTCTATCAATTTTATATGTCTATGGGTAGATCATATTTTTGGTTAACAGTAGATACAGATGTAGTGAGAAATGACTTGCCTTCGGAAACGTTCGTCAACGTCATGCTGTTTCAGTCTATCTCACTGAGACTGACAGTAATAGCTGTCATGCTACTTCAGTCAGACTCGGTGACACTGCCTGAAACAGCATGTGTTTACGAACGTTTCCGAAGGCAAGTAATTTCTCACTACTGTAGTATACGATCTTGTTTTTACAATATTTGTTTTGCATAAAGTTCTATTAAATATCAGCTTTTACTATACTTGCAACCCTCCTGCCTTTCATTATAGAGACTGCCCTCGCCTGTGTTGGCAAATAAGATAATGTTACCTCTCGTATCGTTACGAAGAGCAGTTTCAACGCATTTCGAAACTAAACTCAACGGGCGTAATAACATTTTAATGATAAATGGATTCGCTGGATAGTTAGCGTGTTTTAAGTGATTAAATTCATTTAATGTTACTTAAACAAGTTTCAGCTTATTCTATTTTAAACATTAAAGTCGGTAACATGTTTAAATCATTAATTATATAGACGGATCGATATTTAACCCGAGGCTACTACCAATAATCACGTACCCGTAATAAATATTTGAATTAGTTGAATGGAGTAATACATTTTTTGTAGTAGTACAATTATTTACCTACCTATTTTGTTAAATATTTTGTATTTCTGATTTTTAAGTAAAGAAAGAAAGAAAAATAATTTATTCAGTGCGATTAAAAAACAAACATAACATATTATTAATTTTTCCCCACACTAGCTCGGAAACACCTACTTCCCTCACTAATTTTAATTTCAGTGAGGAAAGTTGCATTTTAATCACTTGTGAGGGAAGTAAATTGACAGATGAACCTTGAAACGTTCACAACCATGGAACGTCAAACGCTGGTATGGCTATGATTCGCTGATTATTTTTTGAGGGACACTATGAAAATTTTATCAATTTATCATAAACCAGATTATTTCTTTTATTCAAGATAATAAATTAGACTTTTATTATTTCATAAAAACCTATCGCAAAATCTTATCATATTGGACAAAAACCAGATAGTATATTTTTACATTCAGAACGCAACCCGCTAACACTGACGTCTTGTATGTCATAATTGCCAATTTATAAAAAAATACTCGAATGTACAGTTTTGTAAGGAAAGTTTCCTATGTAATATTAATATCTTACCAAAAAGTAGGCATTTCAAGTTTACCTCACACATTTTTTAAAATGATTGATGTTTTAGCTGCCGGATACAGATATTATACTTAAACATCATAGAAATTTTGACAATTGAATTAATGTAGGTAGGTTTTATTGTAAAGCCTAACAACTTTCTATTTGACCCTGACACAGTGTCGCTACAAACAGTTTACCTATGGCAATAATGTGATGTCATGTCAGTAACCAATTGCAAAACATTTTCCAATGGAATACGATTCAATCCTTCGTCCTTTCTTTGGTTTAAAGATTTTATTGTATTTAAGACGATTTTTCTTGCTTCTATTGGTATCTTTTTCGGCATTTTTATGATGAAATCGTTTAAGTCGCGATATATTTTATTTTTGTTTACATCGGTGACATTCGATGACATTCAACGCCTGGCCTACTACCGCGAAACACGAAATTCGTAAATTTCGAGGATGTTTCTCTGTCACTCAAACGAAGGCGTCATTAGAGTGAGAGAGACAAATCCTCGAAATTTACGAATTTCGATTTTTGCGGTAGGGCCGCTGATGTCAAACAGTAATCATTGCCAGTAAAATAAATTAGTGTCACTGAAAATCCGCAACATGGCGAGGGTCAAATAGTAAGTTGTTAGGCTTTAATTATAAAAAAAATGTAGTTACATAGACCTAGTCATTTACCAAATTCAGAGTTCTGCCCATTTTTTGGCATATTCTGGACTTAAGTCTAGCACATTTTTTAAAACTCTAAGTTATTTAATAAAGACTGATTCGTTGCATTGATTAATTTTTTTACACGTTCGTAGCTGCTTCCTCGCTTTAGTGTGGGGAAAAATGTTGTGTTATACATTCCCTTGTGTAACACAACATTTTTCCCCACATAACGATGGACAAGCTCTACTTTTGAGTGACGCTTTAATAGTTATTTGTTGTACAAGGGAGGAAAGTGGTTGTTTAATTATAGTGCCTTGAAACCCTCGCAACGCTCGAGATTCCATTTTTAAACCACTCGTTTCGCTCGTGGTTCAACTATGGAATCTCTCGCTAGCTCGGGTCTCAATATTGGCACGATAATTAAACAACCACTTTCCTCCCTTGTACAACAAATAACTAAATATTAAAGCGTCACTCAAAAGTAGAGCTTGTCTATCGTTACTCCAATCCACTTCTTATAATAATTATGAGATGTTATATGTATACTAAAGAAAATAGTCCCAGTTCACCAACGTTCCAGGTGGGGGTAGAAGCCACGTGCTCAGCATTCGGGGCTGATGCATAAGTTTTGTAGATAGTGTGTCTGAAATCGCAATTTGCTGTTTTAATATGAAGGATTTGCTATTCTTTATCTATTGAGATGCCCTAGCTAAGATAACACGGTACCCAAGTATACAGTTTGACAACTAAGCAGTAGGGTAGACTGGGGACAATTGAAACAGGTCAAGATTGAAACAAGTCAAATATCTCGGAAACTATAATGCCTACGCGTCTGACGCAACACTCGGAACAAGCGGTAGGCCATATTGCAATCCTTAACAGTAGCGCACGGGCGCCGGTGCGATACGGAAGTGTCCACGAGCGAAACCAGTTTCACGCGGTAAAAAGTAAGTATTTGTGCTCTCGTATATTGTCTTATAACTTCGTCTACTCTCGTATATTGACTAATCTAATTATGTAAGTGTTATAGTTAGGAATAAACGAATGTTTATATGGACGGTGATCAGTGTTAGAGTCTTTTTTATATAAAATATTTGACATTGAAGTCAAAAAAGTGGTTTGGGGACGATAGAAACAACGTGCTTGGGGACGATTAAAACGTTTCAATCTTCCCCATGTTTTAATCGTCCCCAAAATTAACCAACTTCGAAATATAAAGTTTTGTATTCGATGCACATGTTTGTTTTATTAAGCTTCACAATTATTTGGCTAGTTTATGATCTAGATCATAAATAGTACGGTCAAACCGTACGTCGTTTTACCTTAAACTCGTAAATCAAGTAGTAAAAATAATAAATAAATAAAAATGGTTTATTTCAGACTAGTGTCCATACAATTGTTAGTAAAAGTACACATAGGACTTACATGACTACGTTAGTTACTAGCTTACCTACTACATACTTTATGCATAATATATAATAACACACACAAATAGTAGTATCGCTGCATTTTTGCTATGCTATTTAGACACTATAGGACAATATAAAACCACATTTTGCAAGCAAAAAAACGTTGTGCTAGCTAAAAAACTGCGAAATTTACGGTAATTTTTTAGTTTCTGATTTTTATTTAAAAATCCTTATGTTATTTGATATCATATGTTATTAAACGTTTAAAGAAGAATACATTTTCAACAAGTTGAGGTTACCGTACGTCTTATAGTTTCAGAGGTTCGAGACTTCAAAAAGTACTCTTTTTTTGTAAACTAAATAAAGTTTGGTGTTTTGCTAATGTTTTCAGCTTAATATCGCCTCACGTTTTTAACGATGTTTTTGTTTACCGCTGTAATGAAACCATTTAAACTGATATTTTGTTTCGTCTATTATTTCATTCCACATCGCGACTACAACACGCCCAGTGGCGTTTGGGAATGGTTATGATTGAAACATTGTTATAGTTGAAACAGGCACTTTTGTATGAAACATAGTTTTGATTATTTTCGGCGATTCTACATCGCTATATCTTGTAAATGCATTAAATCTACCTTGGTTAAGGTAAATGTTAATGGTAACAGTGACAATGAAGTCTAAAAGTCGTATACTCCTTTTTTATTCCATGTTTTTTAACGAATTTTTCAGATGCTCATAAATTGAGATATGTTCATGCTATACTTGCGAACTTTTAATGAGCTCATTGTATGCAAAGATAGTAATGAAAAAGATTAAAACAGATATAAATACTTTTATTGTGTCGAAGATATTTAAGTGTTTCAATTGACCCCACAGAGTGTTTCAATTGCCACACATGTGGGGTCAATTGAACCACTCTGCCTTTTTCTTTTTATTTCACCATTGTCGAAAAACTATGAGATATAGACCATCCAAATACATTTTATTTAGGAACCAGATAACTAACCTTGAAATATTATGAGCGTACGTCTTCCTACTTATAAAAATATAGCGGTCACGGTCGGTTAAAGGCAAATTGGTTCAATTAACCCCAGTCTACCCTACACGCGTTACATTGATCATTCGGAGGAAATAATAGTTATTTATTATACAAGGGGGCAAAGTTGTTGTTTAACTGTCGTGCCAATATTGAGACCTGAGCCAGCGAAAGATTCCAAAATTAAGCCACGAGCGTAGCGAGTGGTTCAAAAACTGGAATCTTGAGCATTGCGAAGGTCTCAAGGCACGAGAGTTGAACAAACTTTGCCGCCAAGTGTAATACAACTTTTTTCCCCTCACTATCGCGAGGAAATATGATTACAAATCTCATCTAAATGTAAATTAACTTAAAGAAACCATTTAAAACTCAATATCGAAACCTATCATAGAGTTACTAGGCAGTAGGGAGTAGGGAGCTATAGGAATTAGAGCAATGTCAAATTACTTTATTCACAAGTTGGTAAAAAGCGTTTTTCTTTTTACCCGCTCGTATTAAAGAATAAACGAGCGCTTTACGAGCTAGTGAGGGGAAAAATTTATTGTACGGTCAATTTAATTATTTGTCAAATGTTAATACTTGAAAACGATTGCTAGTAATGCGTAATATTACCCATTTTCTTAAAGGCCCGGGTCATGGAAACACACTGTATAGAAAAGCGTTCAGATTAAAAAAGGTAAATAAGTGACGAAGAAAAAAATCGTGCAACTATTTTTCGGTTTGCTCGACTCTGGTTTCGCGCATTGAAAGGATGTAATTCACAACATTTGATACCTTGACGAACAGTTCTTTTACTGATTTTTCCATGGATATATACCTAGACAACGATTTCTTCAATATTACTTCAATAATAATATAGAGTTCTTATTAAAAATCCAGGCATTCAAGTGTTTCTTGAAAACACTTTTGACTTTTAATTACCTAGGTGATAATGATAACTAAATTCTCAAATTGTGAACCGTTTTAGCAAAAGGTTCCACTCAGTCGTTTAAGCATCCGTATGGTAACACAAGGATGCTTATACTTGCAATTCGTATTCGAGAACTTATAAAATTACGAGTATTCGATAACTTACAATTGTATTTCGTAGTTAAAACCTAATGTAGGTCCTGGACTTGACAACTACTGCTACTGTTTGACACTGAACCAACCGACAAGCGACCGAAATCTAAGTAAGGACGATTTAATAATACTAAGAATGAATAATCGCAATGGCTTGGAGTGACCGTTATTATGTAACCGTCGGCTCGGAGCCGGCAGCGCGAGGTGCCGCCCGGCAACCACGTCAACACGTCTATTCAATGGCACCAACATATTGTTTCTTCACCTATTACATCAATTGAGGAATAAAAGCGTTATAAAATCGAGCATATATAAATATATGTGTAATTAACTATCCAAAAACAAATCAACTTATAAAAACTACCCTGTACCTCACCACGTATACTATGTAAGTAGGTAATTACTCATTATATTTAAAAAAAATTCAAAAACAAATTGACGATAAAATAGTACATTACGACACAAGTACGAAAAACAAGAAATTCGAAATGAGTGGCGATGTTTTAAAACACGACCGACGTGAGTGTTTTAAATCGACACGAGTTACAAATTTATGCACGTGTCTCGTACGACGTTTTTGAGTGGCCCTCCAAAGTTTTGGACCTGACGTAAAATGAGCCACTTCTCGCACTATCGCCTAAAAAATACACCTATCTGTACTAAAATATTCTTTTTAGGGTTTCGTAGTAAACTAGGAACCCTTATAGTTTCGCCATGTCCGTCTGTCCGTCTGTCTGTCCGCAGCATAGCTCAGTGGCCGTTAGTACAGTCGAGTGCATTAATATATAGACACATTTGTAACGGATCAGTATGGAGAAGTGTATATATATTAATGCCCTTGACTGTACCTACTAGAAATTTGCAATTTGGTACAGATGTATACCTGTTAAGTAAGCAAGTCGCTAACGTGGTGGAGAAAATGAAGAAAAAAATATTTTTCGGGTACTCCCCTAGTAGTAAAGTGGAGATGATTGTTTTTTTTGCTGTAATCCTTTAGTCTGGGGTCTCTTAAAAAGAATAATGGTCCCAAAAAAAGTTTTTTTTTCTAAAGTCAATTATAAAGAATATACAGGGTGTTCGTTTCGATTTGCTATAAATTAGACAGGTTACTTGGGCCATTAATAGAAGTTGTCTGGTATATCGGCTTTTGGAAATTTCGATAAAAAATATTTTTTTGTGTTTTCATACATAATAAATGAAATGGTAAGTGTGAGAGAACCTTAATAATAAAATAAAAGTTAATCTCAGGTGACGGCACATGTCAAAATAAGTAACATTGGAATGTAATAAAGGTTGCAATACACATGTTCAGTGATTAAACTTATTTTTTTAATAACTCAATAACGGTAAGAGTTAAAACACTAGTTTCTTAGAGAAATTAATTATATTTGACCTAAATAAGCTTCCCTTAAAGTTATAGCATATGAAGAAAAACACGCTGTATGTCCCCCCTCTAAGTTTTGATCCGTGGATCCAAAAAATATGAAAAAAAAAACATGAATAGTGGGCCTATAAAATACTGTGCACTACAGTTTCGAACATAATCGGCCCAGCCGTTTTCAATTAACTACCGAACCCTATACTGAGCATGGCCCGACATGCTCTTGGCCATTTTTTTATTACGTTGTAGGTGAAACAGTTAAGAAAAGCTCCTATTGTATGTGGTTGTAATCTATCCATAAGTATATGCATTTGTTTTGTTTTGTGTTCGCATTTTAAACATGTATTGTCTATTTGAATATATAAAATATCATGCACATACAACAGGTGACTTACTTAAGTTTTTTACCTATATCGTATCATAGACATGTTTGCAAACAATTGCAAGGATTATGTCATTGTCATGTAAATTAAGCTGTCCAATTTAGTCAGGATATATTTTTTTTCTCCCCAATCAACGAAGTCCTGGATCCGCGCTTGGCACACTTGTATCATAATGTAGTATTATGTAACCGGTACAATTTCCGCGACGCAGTAAATCACCATTCAAGATTGTTTCCAATATTATTTAAGTACCTAAATATGATTTTATCAGACCTAACAATAATAATATGTTTTGCACACAACGTAATGTTTGCATTTTGATCAATTAGCAATAATACAAATATTACCTTCTATAAACACCGGGAATGGTATTAATCAACAATCAGTCATTCAATCAATATAACGCCTCTGCGCATACAATTGTAGATATACTTAGTGTAATATGTCATAGTACGTAATTTAAACCTAGCATATTAATTTCATAATAGAAGCAATATTAGAAATCTGAGCTGTGCGTTTACGTAAGTTTGAGTAGTGCGAGAGGCGGGTCGCTCATACTCCACACACCATCGTGATTTGCATGCGGCTCACGGCCTTCTATGCAAACAATGCTTTCATGCTCTGCTAATTCCTCAAATATGCTTTGCTGTACGGAAATGACGCCCAAACATTATGTTATATTACACCTTAATAGCGACTCAAAGATATGGTCATATAACTCATGTAAGTAAACGGCATTAAAGTTAGGTAATTGGAATATCGAATTCTCAGTCATTCGATTATTACGTAAAATAACACGGTAGGTATGACACAGCTTGGTTTACTTAAAGTTACGCACTTTTTGCTTGTTATCTCGCCTCAAGGCGCAGATACAGCGAGGTATGAGAATGTTATCAAAGCGATCTTAATATAGGTACCTCTTCTGCAGTTATAGCACAAGCAAGCAGTAGCAGACAGGATTATAATTATGTTCTTTTAAGGATCATGGGATTCATAGATCAATTTACATCATACCACCACGATGTAGACAAGTACCTAATGATATAACTAGTTGCTTCTTAGATAAAAACCAATTTCTTCATCCAATTTTGACTGTAGGTACGTTTGTGTGTACCTTAAATTATTCATATACCTATTTACCTAAAGTATCCAGTGCATATGTAACTTAAATCAAAATCGGCTAATCTCGCCAGTCCTATACTAGGCTGCAAAGTGACAGGCTACCCACCGGAGGGAAATCGTACTGCGTACCGGCTTCAGAATGACAATTGATTTGCCGCGACGAAAGTGTTGCAGATTGATGCCTCTATGGCTTCGATTTGGCGACTTTCACTAAAGCCAGTGACCGATGTGGCGTCATTGAGATGACATCTCGGCGATTTATTGAGCAATCAAATCACTGTTTGACAGTTTATAGCCGTGTAATAGTAAAGATTTGCATTATTTACGATATGTGACACTTTGTCGTTTACAATAAGAAGATAATTCGTAAAAGACACAAGCAAAATCCGTTTTTAAGGCAAGCCACATAAATATCCTTTTACATTCTTCTAAAACTGGTCACATATACTTATTCCATTCTTCAGTAGAATCTAAAAAAAGGTAAACAAACCTAAAACTTTGCATTATTCCATAAACACGCACTTTTTCGAACACAATCTTGGTTATTTTACGAACTTAAATCCTTAAACCTTGAGGTCACATATATTTTTAGTTAAATTTTAAAATTTAAGTACCTATACAACATAAAAATATATCTGGTAACCTGTTTGACGATATATCTCAAAGACGTCAAATAAGTTATGGAAAGTCTAACATATTCGTTAACATTTTTTTATTCTACTGACGGTTGGTATAAGTACTTGTTAACACTATTAATTATTTATTTCAGAATTTTGCGATTATATGAGACGATATATGACGAAGTTAAGCATTGCTTCCGTACGTATACGTACCACAACACAATGCATGGTCAGTTACCTACAGGCGTGTAATTCTTGCTGATTATAATAGTGAGGCAGTGGACCGGGAACACCGCTACATTCCTCCGTTACCGACACATTCGTTTGCGTTTCATTAGAAATTAAATCTTTATCTGCACGAATACCCACAAGCAAATAGTACCTAAGTAATAAATTGCAGTGGCAACGTCGTTAGAAAAATCGAAAAAACAAAGTTTGGTTGCAAATTATAAAGTTGATTTAAGGAAATGCCAAGAGATCCAAGAGAATGTAACCTTAGCAATGAGTGACAAGAAAAAGGTGATTGACTATTTATTTATTTATATGGTCAAACGCTCTTATGAGCTAATTTTATGTGGTATTTTATGTCAGTATATACAAGTAGATACTGGTAAAATAAATAGGTTAAACATTAGTACCTATACCTATGTAGGGACTTGCAAGATAGATACTTTGTAGTCACATTAATAAGAACTGAGTGTTACGCGCACAGAGCGTATATTTTAACACCTATTAAATACAGAGTGGACAGGCAACCTTCCATATAAGATTTCACAACTCGAACATTTAATCGACATCATCGAAGGCCGAGCGTTCGGTCCTGCAGGTTAAGACTTTTTCTACTTACCTAATCCACCACACACAAGGCTATACCAATACTAGCTTTCCCTCCATGGGACTGCGGTTTTTCTCTTATCTATTACGTTGTTATTGACACGCCGACACTATCATTGTTAACCAGCTCGCGACCTTGGTAATTGTGAATAAGTGGCTGCAAATAATATACGCAGCTATCGCCACCTATTAGCGCCATCATAGCTCCGCGATGCAAAATTTTGGAAATGTATTGAATGTTAGGATATGTAAATAATATTTTTATTGAGAATTTTACTTGTTTCTCATACAGGATATTTTTTCATGTTATTTTCGCCTTACACCTACCTTACCTATACAATTTACACAACCTATACACATATGTATAAAAAAATCAATGTTGTGTCTTATTATAAGTAATTTATTTTATTTATTTTATTTGTTTAATAGATATCATACAACATTACAGCTTACGCCAAGGCGTTGTTTGACAAAGTACATTAAAAACAAAACTAAGAAAATATAATGACATACATATAATTAATTAATATCCTCGCAGAACTTCAATAAACGGGGTTTCAATGTGGATGGCTTCTCATGTAATATTTGAAGCATAAGTTACAGACAATCGTACGGCAGTCAATGAATAGTCGGATAGGTCCGACGAATGCATGGGAGCAAACGACGCGGCCCGGTCGACGCGCGCGTCGGTCGAATCGCGTGAAAGCTCCGGTAGCCGAGTGCCCACGGCAGGCCCTATTTTTATTTTTATCCTCCTCTCGACCCAAGGGCACCTGCTATCGATCAATCTCAATACAGCTCGATTTCACAAGCATTGAGCTTAATTCCATATTGCCCCAAACGTGTAATCACAATCGGTTCTGTTACAGTAAATGGTTCAATTCCCGATTCACCCCCGTTCGATTTGCAGATGTATGTTTACAAATATAGTAGGGCCTCGATAATCCGAACACCAAAAAAATACCCCCTGTTCGGATTAGTAGAGCGTTCGGATTATAGTATGGTATAAATAAAAAACTTGTAAATCCGAAAAAAAAACATATTTATTGACACTTGTAAGTAACAAAAACAAGGAAATCATGCTTTTTTCTTCAAGTCACTAATTGTAGCATTTCGAACGCCGTACTTCTCAGAAAGTGAGGTTGCAATCACTCCATCTTTTAAGGCATCCAATATAGCGCACGTTTGAGAATTAGTCAAAGTTTTGTGTTTACGCTTTGGTGTAGGATCCATATTAAACGGTTTTATTTTAACAATAATAACCTCAAATCATGTGGCATACACTAAGAGACAGCGCACCTGATAAATTAATTACAATCCATAGATAAAAAATTGGGTCAGGTGCCACAGCGAAAGAGGAAGGGGTCACTCGGGAGTTCGGATTACAGCGACGTTCGGATTAGCCTATGTACGGATTATCAAGGCTCTACTGTAAGTACATTTGGTACTTTTGTAACTATTTTTGTACCTACTTTTAATCTTGGTACAGTTCATACTACCAAAATGTATCAATCAATAGGCACATAGCATTCGGAAAAACTAAATTAATATCTGATGATATTAGACCTATATACCTTTAAAAAAAACTAATTACTTTCTAAATTAATTCCAAGGTCCATTGATGAATGAATTGATTTCCTGTCTAAATAAAATAACGTATCGCCGCATTGAAGCCGATAACAATATACAATACAATAATGTCGTAAAAGTACTTTGTTTTCGGAACTCGCTAGCGATTAAGCAACTAAAAACCGAGTTTAGTGACAAAACCTATCGACGCACTATCGGTATTAAGTTAACAGATTTATCGCCAACCAGATCTTCTGTTGCAATTTCTATAACACGAATAGGCAGGTTGACAGGTTTCGATTTAAAGGTCGCACATTCAATAACATGGATTCGAGTTTCATTTCAGAGAGATACTGTGTAGGTTTTTAGTTTTAATTGTCACGTCCGCAGTACAATGTCAGTGGAACATAATCTGTAACAATGTAGCGGTCAGGCAGGACTGGGTCCATTGCGTGCCGGGCTCAGGGACGCGCCTGCACGCTAGTACCAGGGCTGCCATCTCATAATAATTGTTACAGGTACCAGTGATATTGAATATATTTCTATGGGATACAAAATATTTTGGTATTAATACACTACTTATGGGCTACATTTTTGTATTCTTATTGCCATCTGAATGGGCAAAACACTGTATTGGAGGGAATTTAATGACCGCGATACATTTGTGATTATCATGTTTTAAAATGTCAATAGTCAATATCTTGATGCTGGTCTTTGGGTTGTACCTATATTAAGGATGAAGGTGGACTAAGATGTGACAGCTATAAAGTTGGCGACCGCTGTCGACCATACAAGGAACGGCCTTGCAAACATCTGATAAAAGCTCCCAAAAAAACTGCCGATTGTCCGAGAGTTCTCTTGTCGGCAGGCAATTAAATAATGTAACGTGACTACATACACTTGAGTTCCTATGTAAGCCTGAGGATTTTAAATATAACTAAACTTAAATACTTATAATGTCTGTTTTATTTATCTTACCTAAACACCTACCTAATACATTCAAGTCTAAATAGGAGTAAGTACGCAAGTTTAAAACTTTATTCCATACTTAGATGACAATACCTATAATCTCAATATTTGGGTAACATAGTTAATAAATCCAATGCTCGGTGAGCTACTTTCACTATTCTCACCCCACCCCTCGGCCCCTGTTGCATTGTCTCCGACTCATTATGAAATCGACAATAACATCTACTTTAGGGGAAAGTATTAAATGTGAACTAAATGGTGCAGTCGGCCGTTCTCCAATTATTTGTTATTACAAACAACTTCCGCGCTGTCCGGCTTTTGTGTTGGCGTCATGTAAATTAGTTCATAATAAATATATCAATCCTTCACGAGGTGGCATTCACGATGTTTATAGGTGGTTAGAGCAATAACGTGTATAATGCAGGTATATTAGTAGTGCCTATCATAGATGTAGGCCGATGGCATTTGAGCTTCATCAAGTCATTAACGAACCTAGAACCGCCCTGTGAAAACTGAACTGTAGTATCTTTTGCGTCAGCCTCCGTAGCCTAGTTGGTAGTGACCCTACCTACGAAGCTGGAGGTTCCGGGTTCGAATCCCGGCGAGGGCATTATTTGTGTATTTATTTATCACAAATATTTGTTCCTTGGTCATGGTTGTCTATGTATTTAAGTATCTATATGTATCTATCTATTATATATATCGTCGCCTGGTACCCACATCACAAGCCTTAATTGAGCTTACCGTGGGACTAGGTTGATTTGTGTAAGATGTCCTAAGATATTTATTTATTTATTGATTTATTTATATTTTGCGGCGGCTTCAAATTCGTCCCATTAGCATTCAATAGGCAATAAAAAATTACTTGTAGCCACTTTTTAGATACCTTGTTTAGCTGATACTGATACATCGTCGGTGACAAACTAGTATTTAGGTAATAAATAACATATCTACATACCTATTAGGCTCATTTTCTTAGGCTGAGTAATACTCGTATGCATGTACCTCTCTACACCACAAAAAAGGTTGTGCAAGGTATGTTACTTAAAGATTAATGTCGTTTTTTATTTCGCTCAAAGTAAATCACGAGCTGAACAATCGCGCAATTGTAAAGATACTTTTTATGTCCCTAATCACCTGCCAATTGCTCTAATGACCGCATCGCTGTCGACATCGAATCACGCGCATCACTAGCGTCGATGTCACCCTACCACTAATAAACGGTCATTTCTTCCAATGCATGTCAACGCAATGTTTCGTAAATCTGCGGAAAATAGACGCCAGTTAGTGGGTCAGACAGAAGATAGCTCGCCGAGAACCACCACTCGACGTATTGCCTATCTGTCAAACTTGTACATACATATACATACGTACATTCGTACCTCTACATACGTAAGTATAACAAGGAGGTAGCTCGTCGAACATAGAGCCAGGCGCGGATCCAGGGGGGGGGGGCAATGGGGGCACTTGCCCCCCCCTCACACTGGACTTATGTATGGCTAGGTGGTGTTTGAAGTATAAAATACTATCATATCATAGGGCAGTGCCCCCCCCTCAACGAAGTCTTGGATCCGCGCCTGCATAGAGCAGTAGTAGTTACGGATTATTCCCACCTGTTACCACCCATCTGACACCAGTGGTAACAACTGAGATTTTTTTTCCCACCTGGTAGGTACTACGGACGGGCTTTCAGTAACCGTACCTACAATGAGTTGGCAAGTAACTTTAGCGTTTACTCGATACGTAAAAGAGGCGCGAGTGTGTTGGCTACTTTACGTATTGTCTTTAAACGTCGTTATTTGCTAACTCGTGGTAAACACACCGATCAGAGCACGCACGCGCACTAACAGCTGACAATTGACTCCAATAGAGAGGTCGCAATAATTAAATTAGCAATGCGCTCCTAATGTGAAAAAGCGAGTCGAGTCGAGATTGCAATCTTTCAGGTGCTGCAACTAAACCAGTTACTTACTTGTAGTTGAACCGAGATAAAAACAGTATTCAATGAGAAAGGCTTTTCGAAACCATCTCGTATAAAGGAACCAGACAGACTAGTTTGTTCTATTTGCTGATGGCGGAGTGAAGTCCGCCTAAGAAATTCTAATTAATTACGAGTACCATACCAATTATGATGATATATTTTAAATAATATCTAAATCACAATTGAATAATTTTCAAAAAGTTTATACATTTGATAAAAAATGGTAGGCTGATAGAGTCAACGAATAATGCTGAGCAAGATTCAGCAAATTTCCCTAAATGTCCCAACAAACTTGTATGAAATTTTCCTTTTTTGTTACCTATCAAATTCTTATATATTTTGGTAGCAAAAAATGAACATTTTAGGATATGTTGTGGATCTTGCTCAGCATCATTGACTTTACCACAGGCTACAGTCTAACGAGGACGCGATCCAAATGGTAAGCTTTTTGAGAAGTGCTAAAATAATGTCAATGGAGATTACATGGGGTTTACATGTTACAGTTTTCGACTACGATATCGGGTTGCTGATACTCATGCGGTTACACTATAACTGTACGAGCTCAGTTGACGGATGGCCGCCGTGGAGACGCTAATGCCTCAAACGAGGTCAGTGGAACCTGCGCCGGCGCACGAAGTACTCCGTACTTACTCTATTTGAACTTGAACAAATAAAAGTGCCATTTATCAGGCGCACGCTATTAGGACGCGATTATGTTAACCACAAACTGTGAATCTAGGTTAATGTAATTGTAAGTTATGCCGAGTACAGTTCTTAGTAAATATTGAAAAATGTAGCAAAAGCAGCCTATGTAGTATCGTAACCGTACCAGGTACTATAAGAGTCATAATTGGAATATTTAACAGCTATGCTAAGATTCTGAGATATTTAGATACAAAAAAATCACGTCTAATTACTTAGATTACTAGGTACATTACCTAAGATTAAAGTGGAGAAGTCCATCATAAGTAGATATATAAAGGCTCTAAAAAACTCTGGTATGTACGAGTATTAGCATATTATAGCCAACGTACTTCAGACATGGCTGGTAAAGTAGTACTTCGAATTTTTGGTCTAGCTAACTGGTTAGGCCTGTATACAAACAAGAATAAAACAACGCAAAAGGCCTGTAGACGCTCTTACCTACCCGAGAGACGGTCTTATTCACAATGACCTTATCTAAATACATGCTCTAACACGTATCTGTGACATTCATTTGATGGAAAAAACATCCCTATTCTGACTCAAAGAAAGGTGACATTTCCATTTGAATTGATTGCCGTAGATCCGAGGTTGAGTAAGTATAGCGACGATTTAAATAACTTCCCCAATCTTAATATCCTAAATGTTGTGTGAAAATGACGACTTCCGGATTCCGGTTGAGACAATGTTTGAATAAACGGTCAACAATGTGTTGCCGTGATAGTATTTCGTAAACAGAAGTCAGAAGACGAGGGCAACCTTGTCGGTGCTGATATCGCATCTTTATTGTTTCCCGCTGACACTCCATTCTAGGTATACGTACTGTACATGTTTTAGGTTACAGTCTAACTGGAGAAGTGGACAGTAAAGTAAGATTAAAAATAAAAAACCGGCCAAGTGCATGTCGACTTGTCGAGCCATGATCAGTATAGGGTTCCGTAGTTATTCAAAAACGGCTGGGCATTCGACATTTGACTTTGAAACCTTCATAGTAGGCCCCATTTTTTTTTATTTAGTTCTTGTGGACAGGCGAGAGCACTAAGCTATACTGCCTAGTAGGCCCCCAAAAGGCGGGAATGAAAAACTAGTTCAGTACGCACTTTATATTCTTTAAAAAGTTACCGCGATTGAACCTTTTAAAAGTTAGTTGTGATTGGCACGTATTCTTAATGATAATTGATAAAACATGACTTAAACTAAAAACTGTGCTTAATATGAGTGAATCAAGTAACGAAGTCGATGTTTTAACTCTTCAAGATTGAGTGTTGGTATTTTATTCCTTTACGTTATAATATAATGTTCTCGCCGATGCGGTAAAAAGTTGTATGTATCACACGAGAGCAAAGATATTTGCATCCCGTATCTTTTGAGTCCCTCACTGCGCTCAAGATTTTAATTTTTAATTATATAAATCTTTCGCTGGCTCGGGACTCAACATCAACACTCGAAACAAAAATCTACTTTGCTCTCTTGTTGAACAATAGTTATTTGCTATACAAGGGTGCAAAGTTGTATTTTACCCGTGAGTATGAAATTGAAACACGAGCAAGCGAAAGGATTCTATAGTTGAACCACGAGCGAAGCGAGTGGTTCTAAAATAGAATCCTGAGCGCAGCGAGTGTTTTAACATACGAGAAGTAAAATACATTTGCACCCGTGTGTAACACAAAACTTTTCCCCTCACTATAGCGAGGAAACTCAAAAAAGGTAATTATTTGTTCACATTACAATCATCATCGGGTTAGTGATAATAATATTCCAAATGCATCATGTATATTTAATGCAAGATTTTGGCTCAGTAAACTTAGGACGAAAAAGTAAACGCAGCACGATTTTAACACATTCCTGTAGTTGCACACCAACGCCAATGCATTATTAAATCATTCTCATTCATTATTTTTACAAAATTATAACAGAACACCCTGAAAGTTGTTTAGTTTACTATTTTTATGCGTGTTCGAGTCGGTAAATAAAGATTATAACCTATAATATTCTTTGACAATGTTGACGTTGACATTTTATGCGTTTTGTGATTGCATCTAGTCATCTTATCATCATTCACTAAAACAATTGTTACTTATGGAATTTTAGGATTTATATGTTAAAATCATCATATTATATAAAGGTTTGTGTTTTACACTAAATTCTCAAACAAATTATTTAATTATCATTAATATGGAACGATTTCCATGAGCATTTTACGTTTTGTTATTCCAAAACCAAGGTCATTACTTTGCCACACAAGTGAATAATATGCGTTTTTACACGTTCGTATTAAAGGATAAACGAGCACTTTACGAGTTAGTGAGGGGAAAATAACTTTTTGGTACTATTACTATTATCATACAATAAGCGAAATAGTATAAGGGTGTACAAGTAAGTTAAATACGTACCTATCTTTACTTCAATGCAGGTGCACGCCTGTGCAATTTATTAATTGGAAAGTATTGGTCTTGGTGAAGTGAGATCAACTAACTACATTAAGTACTGCGAGCAACGATCACGATGTCATTTACTACTTTGATTTCATCGCGTTTGTGGTAAAATTGTGATTCGCTAAGAGATTCAAAGAATTATGTAAGTTAGTAAAGTTACCTAATTTGTGCAGTAACTGCAGTTTTAGCCAAGTCTATTTAAATTGGTGTTTAAAATGCTTGAGATAAATACCTAAGGTTTGTGACTCTTGGAATGTCTATCACATCTTCAGGGCCAAACTCAGATTTATAAATAAAGATAAATTTTGTTTAGTAGGTATTATAAATGTGAAAATACCTAACTATTCGTTATGCTAGGTTTCACGCCTAAACACTGAAAAAAGAATCCAGGGGAAAAACGGGCACATACTAGTTTTAAACTCAGTAAATTCTATAGGTAGACATAGTTCCTCGCATATAATTCGATTTTCAGGATTAGAAATTTGCTAAACAAAGAAGCAGTCGTCCACAGCAATTGAATGCCTCACAAGTTACCTACTTAGAAATAGTCATGTTTTTTTTGTATTTTTTTAGGATTTTTCTAATTTTTAATGTGTTTTTCAGAAATTATAACGACTATTTAAGCTAAGGTAAAGCCGCCCAATACCGCGGTAAATCGCAGTATTTCAAATCACTTGAAAAAATTATGGATAACTAGGCATCATAGCGAGCTGGAATATTTTTTATATTTTAGTAAGTTTATTGAATTTTTAGATTCGTAACTGTATTGACTCATTTTCGATTAATATATATGACAAAAAAAATATTGAAACTAAAATAGGCGCATCTTCTATTACCGGTGTAGAAGACTTGCTCTGAATCTATTACCGCGAATTTAGATTATATTACCGAGGGTATAAAAAATAACATTTTTCAACCATCGGTATTAGGAACACACTTCAAAATTTAGAACTAATTACCGAGGGTTAAATGAAATAATAATGGATTGAGTTCTGTATACTATTATTAAAAATTAAGTTTTATTAAGGAGAACAAAATAAGTATAACAAGCTTTGATATGGTTAAGGATTTATATTTCGATTGCAATCAATAATCAATCAACAACAAATAATTAAATTACCTAGTAATACTGGGCAGTAAACAAATTATAAAATGTATAAGGTAATAACAAATTAGTAAAAAAGTATTTTTAAATTACAATTCTACTTTCTGCGTACCTACATTTAAGATATTTTTTACCTTATTTATTAGTACCTCATATATATAAAATCAACAAATTAGATATAGCAACTAAGTTTCAAAACAAGTTTTGCTAGATAAACGAAGCAGAAAAAGGCTGCCTTCATCAAATCACAGTAAATTACGTTTACTTTCCGATAGTAATGTCAAATGAAGCTGACATTACTATGTGAAAACATGCGTTAATGGTTAATCTTAGAATGAAAGTTTGGTCTAAACTACCTTACAGAAGTAACAAAGCCAATAATTATCGACAATCGATGCTTCACATATGCATGTGATGGTTTGATTGTTAAATTCCACGTAATTGACAATATAAAGTAACCTAATCATGTTTTTAACACGACTCCAGTTAGAACTTGTAAGTGTCATTTTAAAGTAAAAATAAAGATCAACAAACATTGACATATACTTTCCGGACATGATTAGCTTCATAAAACAACAACAATCTTTAAAATCTCTTATAAATCACAAATATATGATATAAAATATTTGTTTCTATCTAAATTTGTAATTTGATTTAGATAGAAACTAATTTTTAACAGGTATAATATCTTACAATAAATTCACGTTTTGTATGTCTCAAATTATTACGAGTTAACCCTTGGTATGTCTGCACTGATCTGTGCTCCCTATAATAAGCTTAATTATATTCATATTAAAATCTTAATTACAATGTCCATTTTTTGATAACAACCTTACCATACGGTCCTAATTCTATTAAAATGTTGTCCCTACGGAACCCCAAAAGTGATTTATTTCGATGGAAGACTAAACTGTCACACGGTAATAGATACTTCTTTAGGAACCAATTACCGACCCACAAAATTTTGAATGACTCGGTAATACATTCTCATACATTCTATTACCGAGGGTTAGACGACTGTACCATCGGTAATAGGCTTAATTTGGAGTGTTATAAAATCTAATGCCGATCAACAAAAATAGCATGATGCAGTTGTTTATTCCGCGCAAATCAAAAATATACATTATAACCTTGCTTTACAATCAAAATCACATAACTGGTATGTAAAAACAGTTCAAAAACTCAATGTTTAAACAACATGACCAAATATGGGTTACTATAGAAACGACAAAATCAGTACTGAAGTTTTTACTAAAAATTAGGGGTTTGCAGAGTACTTTTCATATCGCGGAAATAGTTTTTTTATATGGTCAATAGATCAAGATTCAATTTACTTTATTATAATACATCTACGATGACACGTAACAAAAATAATGCAAGAAAAAGCAAAACTACGTTTTTAACTATTGCCGTGGTATACCGCGGAATTAAAATTCACGAAAAAATCGACGCCTATCACCGCTGTATTTTGTTTTTTAATTTAAACGTATTTCCAGGCCGAATATATCAAAACGTCACTCACAAAATGTGAAAAAAACTATGATTAATCGTATAAAACCCACAGCATTACTAAAATTGCATCGGTTATGAAGTAAATGGTTGATAAAGTTCGAGTATACTCACTTGTGGCGCCACGCGTTTGTATGACACGTCCTCGTCCAGTGCTGCTGTCGCGGTTACTGACGAATTGTGCGCCCTTTGTTTCACTCACGCACACTAGCGCTATAAGGTCCGTTAGCCAATGGAATAAGCTTTATGCATGAAAGAATTATTTTGAAGATAGTTGATTGGTCTACTTTTAAAATGCGTTATTCGAAATAACACGGTGATAGGTGCCAAATTTGGCACCCACGGTATTAGGCGCCTTTACCTTATTTAAAACGTGAAATGTAATAAATATCATTTATTTTTAAATGATTTTATGAAATGACAATGTCTGCCTCCGTAGCCTAGTTGGTAGTGAACCTGCCTACGAAGCTGGAGGTTCCACGGTAAGCACAATTAAGGCTTGAGATGTGGGTACCAGGCGACGATATATATAATGGATAGATCTAGGTCGATTTGTGTAAGATGTCCTAATATATTTATTTATTATTTATGACTAAATTGCCGTTTTTATGTTATTAATTACTTCAATTTGAAGATGTAATTTTAATTATTCCATCAATTTGTCTTAAAAATCTTTTTGGTTATCCTAAAGTCAAAAAATACAAAAACATAAAACCAAAAATACAAAAAATTAATAATTATCTTGTCAATTTTTAAGTAACTTATAATATGGGGCATTTAATTGTTAGTGGTTTATAGAGTTTGAAATACGTATTATACAGTTCACGACTCATGTTTCACCCTGCATATTATTATTAAATTTATATTATCACTCATGAAAAACAAAAGTAGGTCACTTTCTATAATAAAGGTTATTCAGGTCAACCATTTTGTAATGCTGTTGAGTGCACTTTAGCATAATATGGAAATAACTATGTAATTCAATCACAAAACAAAGCACGAAAACGTTGTAATACCTATATGGGTTTAATTAGGAAAACGTTGATCACAAAAAAATACGAAAAAATAGCGTAATGCGATTGACAAGTTTGACTGCTAAAAATTCCGGGACAATAAATAGTTCCGAATGTTTTTTTCTTTAGGCTTTTTATTATGCAACCTTTCCAGAGCAGAATAAAAAAATGTAATTGTAGTATCAATATCTCATATACATAGATTAAATCTAACTAATCTACTTATATGTTATGTTATTTATAAGTTATTTATTTATTTTATTTTTATAAGTTATGCTAACATTAGATTTTGTATTATTTAGGTATTTTTTATTAACTTAATAGTTTTAATTTTATGAATAAACTAATCTACTTAACCTAACCTATATTTAAGATTGGCCCTTGTGGCATTGTACCGAGGATGCTGGCGGCATTTCCTCGCTGTATCGCAATACTGATGCGTTGTGCGAGGAAGTCGCCAGCTCTTCGGTCTTTAGTTACATCAACCAGACGTTTCGCGATCTCATATTAAAATAAATAAATCACTGTAAGTGTTGTTTAAATATAAATATTGAAATTGAAAGCACTTTTATAATTTTAGTACCTAACCTAAATAAATAAGTGTCAGTGGATATTAATGTCTATGAGATAGTTTGTCAGTTGAGACTTGAGACATAAAAAGCCGTAAATATAGACCTCGTGCTTTCTGCTTTCATGCACTCTCTAATTCTAAGAAAAACTAACTATAGTAAGGTAAGTACCTACCCTCCATCCAAGATTAAAAATGCGAAGGCAAGTCAGTCTGTTAGTTCTGCGCGTTAAAACCGCAGGACGATTTAGTTAAAATTTGGTATAGGTACAGATATTTTGGCACCCGAGAAAGGGCATTCGCCTGTGTGAGTTGAGATTGCTAGTATAGCATAGTTAATAAAGATGAAAAAAGTTACACAGTACGTATGGTCCATAAATTAGATGGTTCTAGTCTAGGTAGATTGCAAAGCATGGAATAATGAATACACACTTGAGCCAGACATCAATCGCGGTTCATGCTCCATTTTGTTTCGGTTATGTGATCATGGAATTCATGGATGAGCGCGTCAGAAAATAGAACGAGATATTCTCATGATTTTAATTTCATCTCTAATTCATTACTAACAAAATGATTCACAGGCTAGAAAATATACATATACTTATTTATTACAGTATAAGTTAAGGAATTTATTTCTGAGCAATTCTTTTTATTTTAGCCACTAAAATGAAATATGAAAATTTTATACTATTTCTGCTCAGAATCACGAGCTGATTCCATTTCCGGCGAAAAAAAACTGTCCCAAAAATTTCATACATATTTCGAATATCCTCTTGTGTTATCCGCCATAGAAGGTGTATGGAAAATAGTAACACAATAGGAAAAAAAATCATGGGACACTTTTTTTTCGACGGAAATGGAATCGGCTTGTGATTCTGAGTAGAAATAGTATAAAATTTACCTAAAATTTCATATTTCATTTTAGTGGCAAAAATAAAAAGAATTGCTCTTTTAACGCATAACATAAATTACCAACTTCGATATGTATTGATGTCTAGTATCCCGCCAGTTGCGTCGGAATTTAAAACAAATAAATTACTATTTATGTTGAGAAATATAAGAAAATTAAACAAAAAAAAACGATCCACAAATAACGACGCGTTAGCTAGGGCACGCGGGTCAATGAAATTTGTTCAAGTGTGCATCTGCTCTCTCTAATGCACGTGTTACACGACATAGGAATTTTTTAACAACCATTCTAATCACAACAGGTTTTATAACAATTACTACCGCGACAGATAATAGTACATACATTATTTTATAGCTACAAGTGTCTTCTCTAAGACAAGCCGTTTTATTCCTGGGAGGGTTCCGTACCCTTAAAATGCACGAGGTTTGCTTTGCTTTTATGGACACGTTGTTAAGACCGAAAGGGACAAACAATTATTAGCGGCTTGTTAAAGGTGCGGATAAACTAAAAGAGCATTCGCTGTTCTAACCTCCCACTCTAAATTCGATCGGTACACAAAACGTGATTGGTTGATTTCTTAGAACGGGCGCTAGAACAGCGAATGCTCTTTTGGTTTAAACGCACCTTTAGTTAGCAGACGTTTATGAATAAGGGTAAGGCTGTAAGTCGTCATACTAAATGTATGAGAGCGTTTTAACTTTAAGTTTTTTAATATTACTTCATCTATTTAGAAAAAGTGATTAATGTAATTTTACTCATTGGATAACGTACTTTCGATATTAGTTGGAAGTTTTCTGATATCTGTTATATTTACGTACGTTTCCTTTATGTAATTTTGCTTATGTAACTATTAGTTTGGCTTATCCAACTTAAGCAAATCCATAATATAATAATATATTTCAACAGAAAAATACGTTTTAATTTAGGTCCTGTACATCTGTGTCTATACTCTCTATAGTGACACGTTAACTAGGTACATTTCAGTCGAAAAGATCTTTTCCCCTCACTAGCTCGTAAAGCGCTTGTTTATCCTTTAATACGAGCGGGTAAAAACGCTTTTTACACACTTGTGAATAAAGTAATTTGACATTTCTCTAATTCCTATAGCCCCCTACTGCCTAGTATAAGTGGATCTGTATGACCGTAGTAAACATGCGCAATCGGAGCTCACATGTTAAATTGGTCTTTTCTCATGTGACTTTGTAAGCCATTGGCAATATTTATATTCCATAAGTAACTCTATTCTACGATACGTTTCGACATTGAGTTTTAAATAGTTTCTTTAAGTTAATTTACATTTGGATGAGATTTGTAATCATATTTCCTCGCGATAGTGAGGGGAAAAAAGTTGTATTACACTTGGCGGCAAAGTTTGTTCAACTCTCGTGCCTTGAGACCTTCGCAATGCTCAAGATTCCAGTTTTTGAACCACTCGCTACGCTCGTGGCTCAATTTTGGAATCTTTCGCTAGCTCAGGTCTCAATATTGGCACGACAGTTAAACAACAACTTTGCCCCCTTGTATAATAAATAACTATTTATCTCGTGGGATGAAATAATGTTTTCGGATAATGATAAGAACATTTTGCCTCAATGTCAAAAGAAGGTTAACACTAGCTATTTATCCTTATGTATATAACTACTAAGTCTTTACGTATTTACCGAAGCGAACTACAGAAATACATGTATAAGTAAACCGCTCCCGAATCTTGTGCATTGATTTTAACACACCATCTACTCGTACTCTCGCATTAGATCTTGACTAATACTTAGTTGTTGCTACGCAGTAGATTTATCTTTATTGTCACAACACGTTTAAGGTTAACATTTTTAATTGTTACGGAGGAAATAAAAACAACACGATTCTAGTACCGGTTTGTATACAAAACTCATGGCATTTGTGGCAATACATCTAAACAGTCTACAATATTTCTTACCTTTTCAAAGAGTTGGGCATCGGATGAAACTGTAACACTATTATTTAAACACTACTATCCTTTATTGCGTTCTCTAAGCAATCAACACAATAAAGACGATTTTTCCTGCCATATTCTCTCTATATTTTATCTGTAAAGAGAAGAGTTTATCATGACAGATCGGGGACTCTTACCTTTATCAGTCGGTATCATGTGGTGTAATCTAGAAATAACACGTCAATCATATAGTCTGCCATACATCTCGCGTGATGATAAGCGCCCGGAACTTTTTCCAGCGTATTGCTGTGCAGTTTTATATTCGGACTACATCCCCGCTTACCATGAGTTGGCATGTCCGTAAGGTTTGCGTTAGTGTTTACTCGGTACGTAAAGCACTAGCCCTACTATGAGTTGGAAAGTAAAGGATATATTAAGTAGTAGTACTCTATACGTACCTAATGCATTATATCACACAAACACACATGACGATAGTTGATGACGATAGGACGACTATGATGATGATGACATATTGTAGCGAGCGCGATGGCCTTCTTTACGTATCGAATAAAACCTAACGTTATCGATGTTTTCATTTTAATTTCTATTCAAATTCAGAGTGCTGCGTTCACTGGCGACCATGCAGATATTGTGGTAGGTACTTAGGTACTTCAATGAAAAATATTTCATTATGGGTTACGCCGATTATTAATTTTGAATGATTGCATAAATATTTTTTACTTCTCAGTGAACATATACGAAAGTCCTGGTAAGTTTAAATCTGTCTACAATTATTATGTTACGATATGACGGATGAGCCACGAAGGAATAAAAATGCTCTTGGCTGGTTTTATATTTCTTGTATCTACCTGCCTAAAGTCTAAAGTTGGTCATGTACAAGTAATTAAAATTAAGTCGCTACCTATACTTATTTCCCGTAAATAAAACTATATACATATCTATAAAGTTGAGCGTCTGTAGTAAATATTTATAACGGATACCCTTCATTATTGTCTAATTCAATCGAATAGAAACTAGGCGTTTCCTGCTAGTTGTTTGGAGAAAAATGTCGCAAGTTTTAACTAGATAACTTCTATTAAGTACTTACCTGCTTACTCAACGTTATATTTTGCAATTGCAATTGTTAGTAGGGCCGATTTTGTGTATATCCGTGCCACTTTTGTTATTTAACAAATATTTTGGTAGGTATTTATGCACGCCATACATGGTCCTATACTGTACTTCCCGCTACACATGTGTACACAATACGTAGTACAATCAATAAAATATGTGGTGCCAGCTTCATTCAGTGGTAATACAGTCGAAAAGTGGTACCTACACCACATTTTCGTTTACTGTAGGTACTATACTAATACAGGGCGTACCTCATCCTTCCCGAATTATTTTTATACTTATACAAACATGAGAAGTCTTATTGGTGTCACTAGGTATGAGATTAATGAAATTCTGCTTCAGTAATAACTGTACCCGAGGACACTAATCAAGTAATCATACAAAAATCGGAAATAATTAATATCTTAACAGAAAGAACGGTCACTATCAAATTTCAGTGTCGTATCATAACTTAATGTTCTGGTTTTTGCTGTGGCAAGCAGTATGATACATTGGTTTACTACGTTTAGACCTAAACTTATACCATACCTACCTTAACACGAATACAAACGATAAGGTCGAAATATTGTCTTAGCCTTTCTTTTGCGGCTTGCACAAGCAAATGGTGTGGAACTTAACGCAAGTCAATTTCAAAAGTAAGGTAAAGATATCAATTTATCAATGCTCGCAAACGTAGTGCCTAATAGAAAATCTGTTACTTCCCTTCATTTGACTAGGCCAGCGACAAGTACTCATGTGTCTACCTCACGTCTATTTACTAGTATTATTATTGGGTAAGTTAAGTATTTATTTTTGTACGTAATAGTTTGAGAGGTGAGTCACAGCGATGTCTAAAAATTAAGAGTTTCCGGGAAGTTCAGTGCACTAATACTTATTTGTAAAGCAGCCGCTGTGTCGAGCTTTATGTTCATATACAGGGTGTTACAAAAATGGTGATACAAGAAAATAAAACATGAATCTATTAATTATTTTGAACAACTTTTACTACGTGACCAAATATAAAAACTCAAGAAAAAAAACGACACTTCCATTTGATAGAAATGGGCTAAGATAGGTCGACCAAAATGTATGAGCGCTTCGGTTTTTTTTTTAAGTTTTTTGTATTTGATCCCATAGTAAAAGTTGTTCAAAATCATTAATATTATAGATCCATGTTTTATTATCTTGGAACACCATTTTTGTAACACCCTGTATATGAACATAAAGCTCGGCACACCCTGTATAAAAATTCATAAATTTCATACATAAATGGATAGAAAATTAAGTTTAGGTAACGTTACCTTTCTGTTGGCTGTGACATCTCAGAAAACTATAATATATGAGAATTATCCTAATAATTCCTCAAAATATTATCAATATTATCATTATTGCCTCTTCTCAAGCTAATACCCATTAGTATCTACACTGAGCGAGTAAAATGTTTCTTACGTCATTCGCGTCGTACTATTATACACCTGTCACTCAAATTGCAACAGACAATTATTGTTTGCTCTGGTAATAATGATAGTACCTGGTATGGGATCCATCTAATAATGACCTCGTCTAAAATTATCTCATGCACCTGTTGCTTGACATGATGGCTATGCCACAATGTATGTGGAATGGAAATTAAAAAGATGACTTTTCCGGCCTAGGCCTGCGAGAGTTGTATTAACGACCTCTTCTCCTAGCTTCACCTGAAACGTCATATTTCGCAGCCCATTATAAGGAACATAACATCAATAGGTATTTCATTGCATGTTTGAGAAAAACATTTACTTTATACACATGTAACTACTTATTATTATTATATTATGCAGCAATATACACGCAGACACCTAAGCAAATTACAGTGAACAACAAAATATTATAGTATGTGCTATAATCCATTATTCATTAATTACAACCAGCCACTCTGGGTTCTTGTAAACTACTAGTTACTGGCTACATAGTTGCATAATAATTACTAGAAATTCATTAAGATCTACCCTAGGCTTTCTATGTTAAACTACATTTCTTATTGCATCTTTGGTGACCGAATTAATGACTAATTAATTACACACTGGTGAGAACGTATTGAAAACGTTCAGGCGCATAGGGTGTAGGTACTAGTGGTACTACCTTCAGTTACTTGTAAAATGTCATTTGAACGTTAACTATACTATTATTACCAACCTAACCAGGTGTTTGATTGTACTTGTATATGTATAAAATTGTATTAAAGTTAAATATGATACTTGATAATTTTAACGGAAACCTGTGAAATTTCTAAAAAGACCTAGGTATTTATTCCAGTACTAGGCATCATTATCTTTAGATATACATTACATACATCATAGATGATTTTCGATTTGTTATTTACTTATGAAAGTTATGAATGCAACTGTAATAAAATGGCTATACTAACATAAAGTGAATACTTATTTACAAATATGATATTCACTTAAATTATTAACGCCAATAGTTTTACACGCGTTAGCAGTAAGCTGAACAGTCCTAGATCTTATTTTATTATAGTAAACAATAACAAATATGTAGTACTCACCTGTTGGGGCTTATATCACGAGGCGGTTAAATCCGTGAACTTTATCTATCACTCACAATGTGACCACGAAAGAGTTTTACACAATATTTTGATGAGGTAAACAGAAAAGCAGTATTTGGGAGTGATACGGGTGTGTGGTCTTTACAGCACGGCGCTTGACGCGTCTACTCCGATAGTGTGACGAAGTACTACTAACTGAGAGTACTGAGTCAACCGTGAGTGAGTGGACGGACGCAAGCGCCGCACACCGCACGCTGCCGATTCCGAGCCGCGCGCCTGTGGCGACCCTGTGCGGTGTAGGTACCCTTCCGTTCCAGTCAGACACATTCAGCATGGGAACGAGATGTAGTTGCTGATCGCAGTCTAGTATCAAGTCTCAACTGTGCCATTTTTTTGTGTACCTACTTCTGGTTGGTTTTTTTATTTTGCTGGAATCCTATAGTGTGGGGAGTCGTTGAATAGGTTATTAAAAAAGAATTAGGGCTTCTAAAGTCAATACTTTCGGATATAACGATAACCGCTCCAGAATAAACAAAACTCCATCTTTTTATCGACGGGTCCAAAAAATTAAAAAAATAACATGAATGTTAGTGGGCTTATATACTTTAAAATAAAATGATTTCGAATAATAATCGGCCCAGCCGTTTTTGTACACCTAACTACGGAACCCTACACTAAACATGGCCCGACATTCTCTTGGCCAGTTTTCTTAGATCGGACTTATAAAATAGTTGCGCTTAAATAGGGTCTATTCGTTGATCATTTCCATATCAACTGCCTGACCTGACGTAATCAATATGAATACATGTCATTGGAGTGTCATTGTAAAGTAACGATGACGCATAAATGACGTTTGTCAGTCTGAAAGTCTTAAGTTTTATGACTTTCGATTTACATTACGTTAAAAAAATTTGATCACAAAAATATGGAGAGTAAGCCAGCTAATGTGAACCGTAAATCATCCAAAACAAAAACAAGTATTAAAACCACGATAAATGAAGATTGCGGCGACGTGTCTGAAAGTACTTCTCATACTGAATTCTACAGTAAAAAGAAAGGATTCGAATCATACACAAGAATTACTAGAGGCAAATATTATGGGATACAATCAGATGGATCTTCCTCCGCTACGTTCGGCTGTATCCATGGCCCTGAAGGGAAACTGTATACAGAAAGTGAAATACTAGAAAGGGCGCTTCTTCGTGAATTGGATCCTGTCCCAGTAGGTAATCAAATAATAATTAACATTCTATACCAGCAAGGAGGTCTATAATTCTTGTATTTGAATAGATATCGCTTTCCATTACCCACTTACTACTTACCGAAGTATCACTTGGTTATGATTTCGCTTGCGTGACTTAGTGTTGACCTAAAAAAATAATGTTGCTATAAAAACGGGTCTAAAGAAATCTTAGACTAAATGTGTTCGCATTCTATTCATTTTCACGATTTAAGTACATACCTACTCACATAACATAACTTTAGCACTTTGTAAAAAATATGTCAGTTGTTGTGTTACAACTATGTAGCAACCACATAATTCATAATAAATTTCGCTAGCATTAATAATTATGATGATAATTGAAAACACAATTCCAATTTACTACATTCCCTAAACACAGCAATTTGAATGATATATGAACAAACTATGATCACAATCATAACGAAGAGCATGTGTAACAAATAACAATTAAGGAAGTTATAAATCTGGATATACAGGGTGGTCCAAACCTTGACGTCAAAAAATTTTTTTTAGGTTCCCTTTTTCATGGGCTATCAGAATATACCCCATGTATGTTAGCCGATTTTTTGTGGTTTACGAGTTATGAATTTTTTTAAAAAATTTTTTTGAGAAATTCTGGAATGAAGAAATTTATTGATAAAAAAAAACTATTGGGTTTTTTTAATATTTTCTTTTTGTGAAAGTATTACTACAAATAAAGCATTTACTGACAAAAAAAATAGCGTCCTCACTTTGATACAAGTAGAATAAAAAATACCAAATTCAAAATTTTACGTTAAAAAAGCATCAAAATAGCATTAATGTACGTAAATAAAAAAAATAAAACATATCTCCAGGATTTTTGGTAATCTAAAGACTGCTCTAGACCTTAAACCTTCGTAAAAGCAAAAAAAAAGTGATACTTAATGATGAGGATTTTTCGGAGTAGTCAAAGGTCAAATAAACTTTAAAAAAACTTCTAAATTTATAATTTAAAAATAAAGTAAAATTTCGTCTGTTTTGTTGTTCTCATCAATAAACAAAGACAGAAAATACCACGAAAACTCAATTTGTGTAGTTAGTTATTCAAGTAATTTTTTACTACTTTAAAATTTTAAACTTTTTTAAGTTTATTTGACCGACTACTCCGAAAAATCCTCATCATTAAGTATCACTTTTTTTTAGCTTTTACGGAGGCTCAAGGTCTAGGCCGGTCTTTAGAATACGAAAATTCCTTGGGATATGTTTATTTTTTTATTTACGTACATTAATGCTATTTTGATGCGTTTTTAGCGTAAAATTTTGAATTTGGTATTTTTTTATCCTACTTGTATTAAAGTGAAGACGCTTAATTTTTTGTCAGTAAATGCTTTATTTGTAGTTGTACTTTTACAAAAAGAAACTAGTTAAAAAACCCAATAGTTTTTTTTTTATGAATAATTTTATCCACTCCAAAATTCCTCAAAAAAAATTTAAAAAAATTCATATCTTGGAAATTACAAAAAATCGGCTAACATACATGGGGTATATTCTGATAGCTCATGACGTGAGGAATCTAAAAAAAATTTTTTGACGTCAAGGTTTGGACCACCCTGTATAAACTCTTAAAAACTGTACAGTCGAGTGCATTAATATATAGACACATTTGTTAGGGATCAGTATGGAGAAGTATATATATATATATTAATGCCCTTGACTGTACATAGGTAAGTAATGTAAAGTTTGTAAGATTCCGGTTAAAATTAATTTGTGGCGTTCTTATTTTCTATCTGACTATCACGTCACAAATTTTTTTTAAATTAAATTCTCATTTTTCCACATTTGGACTTGCTTGGGGTCATTCAAATCAGAATCACGATCTAATTCGATTCTGATATAAAAATAATCTCCTAAAATTACCATAGGTACAAAACTGAAATTTCCAGTGCGTCTCGTATTAAATTAAATTCATACAGAAAACGTGACGTAATGAAAAATATTTTTCGGGACAGTATTTATTATCAAGAATGAATCAACTCATTATTCTGATTTGAATGAGCAAGTCTAGATCTAGAAGAATTCGATTTTTATTTGAGAAATACTCAGCTAATACTTACAATATGGGTGGTCAGAGGCGGCATGGGACGCGTCATGCCCCTCGATGTTCGGTTGGGGGATCGCGAAGAAGTTGGAGCAGCTGGTGACGAGCGCCGTGCCGCTGAAGCTGATGGGCCGTCTTCATGACCAGCTGCAGGAGTTCATAGCTACTTCTCGAGATGGATATGTATCCTTTGTTTTTACGATTTCCCTTTCTTACGTAGTATAGTAGGTATAGGTAGTAGTATCCTGTACATATCAGTGGCCAAAAAATAACGGAGCAAACATATTTTTTTGAAATGACTTTGTTTTAGAAGTACTACTACTAGTAGTTGTAATACCTAATATACAATTTTACAGGATTTTTATCGACCCTTCTGAAACATCAATTAAACCACTAATAAACACTAGGACCTATTCTGATTACCAAAACCTCATTGGCAATGAGATTGCAGATATTTTAGGCCACCTTGGAGTTAATGGCTTATAAAAATAAATTGAATATCCTTATACGAAAAATTCATGTACATATTGCAGATGTATATGTATGTATAAGGGTGCGGCACCACTGAGGCGGAGACGAGCGGAGATGTGCAAAATTGACCAATTACATTCTTCAAATTCAAAATTCGAAACACTGTCATGCGGTCTCATTGGCCAATTTTGCACATCTCCGCTCCTCTCCGCCTCAGTGCAGCCGCACCCTTAGTATTAAGTAGTACAGGGTGGTTAAATATGAGTACCTATACCGAAAGACTTTACGAAAGCATTTTTGATGTCAAAAGAAGTAAAAAATATTAATACGAGTATGATAGGTACATGTCATTATCGGACAATTTTTTTTCGATTCGTACTATATAAAAATTGTTTTATATACATTACAAGTAAATATTGTAGATTATAAAAAGAGTTTTTGTTTATTTGTTGGGTTACTTCATTCATCAGTCATCACCCTGTATATTTTATTTCGGGAAGTCTTCTGAGCTGCATAATCGATCCAACTTAGTTTTAACCATAAGAAATGCGCCCTTTTGACGCGTGTAATAATAAACGTTAACTTAATAAATTTTCTTATAATGTATTCAGAGAATCGACGTCCTAGACAGTACAGCCGTAATATTGGACTTTTTGGAAAGGACGTACACAAAGGAACCGAGTTTACGAGAAGACTTTGTGTTGTTATTGCGAAATATTCGGAAGCCCATTATATTGATCGGAAGTTCAGATATTGCAACCTCTCTCGATAACGTGACCAGATATATCGGATTTGTAGGTGAGTGCAATAATTATTGTCTTATGGGGGTTGCTTCCGGCACCCAGCTGATACATATTAACACAGCTAATAATTCCTAGGTATAATTGCTAGGTACTTTTTATATACCAAGATGAACGGGATATAGTTAAGAAACTAAACTAGCGGATTTCTTACTGATTATTATGGTCACTGTGACAAAGGGCAGTCGCCGCTATCAGATATATCAGGGTGCTTAGACAAGTTGCCAATCGCTAGCGCTTAGTCGTCAATCGTAAACGAAAGGCAGCTAACTGTCTTTGACGCACTAATATGAAAGAGTGACAGAGAGGGAAAACTACGATACGCTACTAAGCGTTAGCGATTAACAACTTGGCTAAGCATCCTGAGCGGGCAGGTTGCTCACAAACATTTCAGTACTTCTCTATTGTCATGTCTTTAGAGTACATGTTTAGATATTTTTGAGCGTCGTGGCCGCTCCGATATATCTGATGGCGAGTGTATACAATTTTAGGTAGACCTACTTGTGCCTACATACTCTTAAATAGCGTTTAAAAATGTCGGATAAAATCAAATTGTTTTTTTTCGAGAATGTAGGTATGAAAATTTAGTTTTTTTCGGGTTTATACAGAAATAATCAATGTCACTGTAACTCCTTGCCATCTGTTTCAATTGATTTTTCCTCGGTGACATCGCGTTCTCCTGGTGTAAGTGAAAATTATACCTAATTTTTCTTAGTTTAGAGTTGAAAAAATGGAAAATTTCATTAATTTTTTCGAAAAAATTCGGCAAAAACAAGCTTTGTTTTGAAAGAAACGGGATATAGGTAAGCCGGATATTTTCAACGCTA
The DNA here is from genome assembly GCA_025490895.1 of Thaumatotibia leucotreta. Taxonomy (NCBI): domain Eukaryota; kingdom Metazoa; phylum Arthropoda; class Insecta; order Lepidoptera; family Tortricidae; genus Thaumatotibia; species Thaumatotibia leucotreta. The sequence goes on along the minus strand of JALPQI010001112.1, from coordinate 90,643 downwards.
CTCTTAAATCGGTTGCCTTGAAACTGTACTTATTCATATTTTTAATAAATATCTCCAATGAATATATTTTTTATATTAGCTTTGTGTTACAACTCTCTTTATTCACGTACTCGTGCGTAGGTACTGCTTGAATGAGAGCACGTCGATCAAAGAGGGCCAATGGGGGCAGTGCCATTTGTACTCAGGGGAATATTACTCCTAATTTAGATGCCCATTGGTTACGATCCATGGGCATGACTACATTATTTGACTACCAATATTTGACCCGAGGCGGGCATTATTCAGGGTATGCAACTCACATTAAGGCCCCTGGCGATAGTCTCAACTATAAAGTTATTGAACCAAAGTAGCATGTTTATAGGTATTTTAGATTATAATATGTAGCAGTGTTTATCTTTTATATTGAGAGTTTTAATTTTTTGCTCCATTTAGGGAGTGCTAACATTATTACCGATTGTTGTAAATGCAACAAGCGTGCTCTTGCTTTGCACGTGCATGTTAGATTTTATAATGTAAGAAAAAACCTAGAACAATGCTGTACATATTTACGTTGTTTTAATATATTATACTTACCTACTTCAATAATCGTAAATTAGTTATTGATCTCATAGTAAGAGACTTTGCTTAGTGTTGACATGAATGTTAGCCAATGTATTGAACAAAACCAAGGAAAGTACCTATTTAGTAATTTAAGACACTAGACACTTCGCAACAATCGCTACCCCAATATTACTTTCAGTGTCCTATGGTAAATTTTCGGAGTGTTTATCTCTGCTTAGTATAAATCTAACAATATTCAAATTTCAAGATGACAAAAGTGCGACTAGAATTTTGTAATATTAGGGCAGCAACTTGTAACAAAATTTTGTAAAAGGATTTTTTGTATGGCGTGCGATTCCATGATTTATTTGTTCGTAGTCTGAAATGTACAGTCGCTATCCTATACATGTAGGAGCTTTCACGGTGTTCAAAAATATCTGAACATGCACTCTTAACGCTATGACGGCCTGCTCCGATGTTTGTGACCACCCTTACTGCTCTGATATATCTGATGGCGACTGTGCCTAATATTTTCAAACTTGACTAAAACAATATGGTTATTAAGATGAACAATTAAAGGTTGCCTATTGCTGGGACTTGAAGAGGATGAGCTGTTCACGATAGTGTCAGAGGCGTTGACGTGGCAACTGTCCGCGCCGGACGCGCAGCGCCCGTCGTGCGCGCTGCGCCGGAGCACCACGCTGCTGGCGGCGGCGCCCGCGCTTTACCACGCGGCCGCCAGGATTCTGGCGGTCACCAGCTCCTACCGCTTCCCCACCTTCCTACAGATAGCTCTGTTGCTAGCTTCCGCATCAAGAGCAAATTGTAAGTTTATTTAATAACAGAAACGTGGAACCAGTACTTGATTTATATGTGACTTAGGGCCTGTTTCAAAAACCCCGAATAAATATAGGTATTTGTCAGATAGATGTTAGCTGTTCTTCTCTTATACATGCCTGGGCAAAAGGAAAGTGATAATTTTATCCGACGGATATAGTTATCCGGGGTTGCGAAACATATGCAACAACTATATGTATCAGATCAGGTCGTAAAAGTAAAGAAATGAACGTTCGTTACGTAACCAGCTATTATATACAGGAGGTAATACATATTCATCAACTTCTTGTAAGCAAATTTTAAACGGCATAAAATTATTCTTTCTATTAATATGGATATCTTCTTATTCCTAAACTAACTTTTTTTTATTTTTAGAGCGCTGATTATCAATTAAGTCTGTTAACAAGGACGATTTCTAATTTGTAATTAAGTAATATATTAACTTGTGCCATTTCAGTTATTTAGTAGGATTTTGTCGACCAACAACAGCAACTTATAGTCTACTCTAACTTATATCTGTATCAGGTATCGAGCTGCTGAAGGAGAATATATTAGAAAATATATTTTACCGCTTCAACCCATACTTCCCCGAGAGAAAGCTGCCGGCGTACGACATTAATCCAGCCGATCCTCACCACTACAATGTTCAATTGGGTGCGTCACTTTCGAAATTCACTTATGAATTATGGTAATCAGATCAGGTCTCGGGCGGTCATTAACTGCGCCGAATGTTGCACTAATTATATAGCCATTATACCTAATGTAAAATTGCGTTAGTCGTCTTGTAACGTTATGTAAAGGTGTCAAAATGTGGCATCGAGAAAACCTTAAGAAAATAATATGATTTGATTAAATGCATGATAAGGCGCGTTAAATTAATGAGCAGCTAGTCGACTAGATAAGTTTACCTACTTGGATCCCAAAAAACTCAATCGTAGAACTATTGATGATATAGGACGTATCAATTTTGGTATTCATTTTAGTAACAGCCAATCGTACACTATGGTCTCTCTCTACCCTGTGACCCTGAGTATGTATAATTACTTAATAAGTTATCATATTATTTATATAACAGTAACATAGAGTTCCTTTAACAATTATTAATTATTCTGTCATTGAGTGTTCTGCATGCATTCTGACGGCCCCTGTGAATAAGGCGAAATAAATACCAATGAGGAAATCATATCTGAGATGACTTGACACAAGCTGAGTGGACGCCTTTTCAGGAATGATTAATTTATTTTCTTAGTTAAAGTTCTGTTTTGTACTAAGTTCCTGAATATAAAGCTTTCTATTCTTCTATTCAATGCTTGGTATGACAGGTGACAGCAGCGTTAATATACACACTACGTTGACTCTACTCCTAGTGCTCGTCAAGTCATTAAAAAAAAGCTGTGAGAAAAATCCTAAGCTTCATGAGCAGTTACCAGCACCAGATGTTTACGCACAAAGGTATGAACATTTATGTCGAAGAATTATTCCGGACCAAACATAGCAGTCGTCAGAACAGTTTTACTAATTAGCAATTCTCATAAGGTGCGTACATAATTACTACCACTAATTAGGTGAGATACTGTTTTTCTGTTTTGATGCCTACTGTTTTAATGACGCAAAATTCGATTATTGATTGTTTGTTTATAATGAGGAGTTTGTGAGACTGTCATTATCATCATCATCATATCAGCCGAAAGACGTCCACTGCTGAGCATAGACCTCCCCCAAAGATTGCCACAGTGACCGGGCCTGTGCCACTGTAGACTGTATTGTGCATTTATTTGATTATGCGATACAATAATAGACAATAATATTGATATTTAATAATCATATTCATACTTGGTAACGAAACACGAAACTTAAACAGCCATTTTAATAATTATTCGTAATTGTTACAATACCTACTTGTTAAAAGTTTGTACGGTCGACTCTAATAATATGTATACGATTTTGATCCTTATGCCTTTGAAATACGTTCCATAATGTATACATACTATTAGACGTGACTGTATCTACTTTTTCAGTAATTAATTAAATAGGTAGGTACTGCGGTAATAATTTAGTGTTTACGTAAATTGGGAATTAGATAAGCTTTCGCTTAGTAAGGAACCTGACTGAGTTGATTGGTTGATGAATGTCATAGAGCTATTTCTTTCAAGTGGCTATGTACAGTCAAGGTAAAATATATAGATAGAACAAAGTGCCAAATATATGTATAAACAACCGTATTATTATTATATAGGTAGTATCTACCTATATAATAATATTAGGTATAAAGGTTGTGTAAACATAGGTACATATTTTTTGAACTTTGCACGCACCTTTAACTTGACTGTATATTGATGTAGTAATAATAACATTACTTACCTTTTCAGCCGTCATTGTACCTATTTCTGAACAAACTCTATCTATTATAAGTATCTACACAATTTTTTATATTTTAGTACAGATGGTGTACTTTTTAGGCTCTAGTGCGAGAAGTGGGTCATTTTACGTTAGGTCCAAAACTTCGGAGGGCCATCTGTACCTACTAAAAAACGTCGTACGAGACGCGTGCAAAAACGAAATTCGTAACTCGTGTCGATTTAGAACACTCCCTGTCGGTGGTGTTTTAAAACATCGCTACTGATTTCGAATTTCATGTTTTTCGCACTTGTGTCGTAATGTACTATTTTATTTGGTGTATGATATCTAATATTTATATATATATACATACTCTGTCTAACTATCTCGCTGTCAGTAAAAAAAGGTGCTTAATTCAAAAAATTTTGGCAAAGTTGGGTCTCCATAGAAAAATTCAATATGCCTCCTTTTTACTGACAGGGATGATTAAAGAGAGTATATTTATTATAATTTGTAATACATTTTTTTATTGATTGCATTAATAATGTATGCAGATGCTTCATATGGGCGTACGCGTACGCATGCCGCGCGCGCGATCTGCTGGCGCAGCGAACCACGCTGACGGTGATCGTGTCGGTGCTGGTGCGCTGCTTCGGCGGCAGACTCGAGTCCTTCCCCACGCAGCTGATGCCTGGCAAGTTGTCGATGTGTTGCATTTGGGGCCTACACTAACCTACGCGGATTACCCGCAACGGACGTAAAGAAATTGTATTGTTATTGAATTTTCGCTGTGTGAACGCACAGTCACAGAATTAGATTTGGATAGAAGAAACAAGTTCATTCATTAGTATGGCGGCCGAGCGTGTCTTATTTCGTACTGAAGTTGTTACTTGCCTATGATTTTAAATATGTCTCAGGCCTTTGAGTATTCATATTTTTTTGTGTTGTTGCAATTAATATTACTTAAGGAGGTATTATTAATGTTTTTGTTCACTTCAACTTACAAAATTTGACGCCCGAAAGCTGCAAGCTGCGATTAAACACGGATAACTCAGTAAATTTTACTGAGTTCATTTGACACGCTGAGTAGACACGTTTGCTTGATCTATGGTATATATGACATCTGTGTGTACAGTTACCGAAGGCAATATTATACTTGTAGTATCTTGTGCTTGCTCTGTAGGCTTAATGTATGATGGCACCGCGTAATCGTAAAGTACCGCGCCTAATCGTTTGTCGTCGTTGCCATCACGGGCGGCACGTTTTAATTCTAATCTAACGAGTATGCAAGTGCAGAAGTGACGCGTAGCACGATAAATGGATAAAACGGGACCATCATAACATCATAAGCCACCCTGCTCTCGCGACAACAGCTATAGGGCGATTGTGCGCCACAATGAATTTTACTGTCCGGCAGACCGAGTTTTCATGGTCCGATATGGCATGAAAAAAACGCATGATTGGCTTGTGCACTTGTCCGTCTTTTTACTCGGAGGTGCGGCATAGTAGCATGAAAAAAACGGATGATTGGCTTGTGCACTTGTCTGTCTTTTTACTCGGAGGTGCGGCATAGTAGCATGAAAAGTCAGTCGACAGTCATAAAAGTCAGTGCAATTCCGGACGCAGTGCACAAGCATTAACACGTTTTTCATAGCTGTCATCTCGGATCGGAAAAATACTGTCCGGTCAAAAGTAAAATGTCGGACGGTAAAATTACGTATAGTGCACAAGCTACTATATACATTTAATGACGTGTCATATCGGACCGTAAAAAACCGGACTACCGGACGGTAAAAGTCAGTGTAGTGCACAAACGCCCTTACAGTCTTTGAACATCAGATGTGCTGTCGCTGTCCGTCGCCACGGAGCTCCCGCTGCGCGCAGGCTGGGTCGCCACCGTCAACTTTGACACGACGCAGCGAGACGTGCAATTCAAGAAGTGTCTCATACACCTAAGCGTTGACTTCATTAAAACATTTCCATTTCACCGATTTGTAAGTAAACAGATCTGATCAGGGTGCGTAGCCAAACTGCCAATCGCTACCGCTTAATCGTAACTGGTCTTTGTCGCGTTTATATAAAAGACTGACAGAGACAGAAAACTACGATACTTACTGAGCGTTAGCTATCGGCAACTTGTTTACACACTCAGCTGTCATACCTACTAACGACGCCTTCGTTGGAGCGATACACAAATCCTCTACATTTACGGATTTCTAAGTTCGCAGTACCTATATTAGGTACACAACCAGTTAAAGTTGTTATGAAAATCTCGACATAAATGCTTACACCTCATTTGAATGTAGTAGGTACATACCTACTACCTAATACTAAATACAAATAAAACCCATTGGCTGCATCGATTTATCAACGATTCTTCAATTATCATGTTTATTAGTTAATAGAATTCCAACATTGGTTCGTCGGCATGATGTATCTGTTGGACCCTGGGCTGACGCTGCTGAGGCCGAAGTGGTCCCAGTCGCTCTACGGCGAGCTCAGGCAAACGGCCTTCCAGGCTTTGACCTGCATTCTACCGTTGGCAAAAACCAATGTAGCTAAGAATTGTGGATTAATAAGAAGGTTAGTGCAACCAATATTATGTAGGTATATCAAATATTATACTATATTATATGGGATATAAAGTGGTTATAGGTATACTCCGTTTCAAATGCCATGGCCCGATACCATATAAAACTTTGCAGTGGCATCGGGCCATGGTATTTGGAATGGAGTATACCTAATAATAAAAGGTTTTGGTTAGGTACAGTACAGTGGCGTTCAGAATTGCATGGACGATTTTTAACTTTAATTAATTAATTCATAAGCTGTCCATGCAATTTTGAACCCGACTGCACCTACCTACTTAAAAACTTGCTAGTGAGTGAGTACTGTTTGTTGCGGTGAAATTTTGAAACTAGAATTTGAGGCAGATATCTTTAACCGATGAAGCAACATTTTTGAAAATATTTTAAGGTCGGTAGATATTATTTTAATTCGACGACTGTGCGAGTACCCACGCAATATAATGATTAATGATATCATGGGTTGGGCCTGGTCTGATGATGCGTCCATAAGTATTAAGCATAGGTGATATGTGAATACAAGAGACCTATGTCCAGCAGTAGACTGAAACAAGCTGATGATGTATAGATTATTGAAATGGATGTACAATGTCAACCTGTTCCAGGATAATGTGGTACGTGGAATGGTACACATGGAACCAGTACGAGCTGCCCGTGCTGTATTGGAGCCTGCGGCTGCTGTACGCGGCCGTGGGCCGGCGCCACAACGCGCGCCGCGCTAGCATCGCCAAGGATCTTTTTGACACTCACGGGATTATTATTATAATTCGTAAGTAAAGTGTATATAAATCAAACTGCTTCAAGATAATGTGGTACGTGGACACATGGAGCTTTACGAGCCACCCATGCTCTATGGCTTGCAGGCTATTATTTTATAATACCTAATGCGTAACAATAACAACCGTTGTCAATATGACACCACTTTGTTAAGTTTTTGACAGCCATACTACATTATTATTTACCTATACGCTTGCTAATAATAATTCACGCCGAAAAAACCCAAATGTAGTGGCTAGGCCACCCACTAAGTCGGTCTATGCCAAAAGACAATTTACAAGCCAGGCTGCTCACTTATATAATGCCATAAATAATATTTTCTCCAATATGCTCGGAAATGTTCGCATTAATGTAGCAAAAACGAAACGCGAAGTACCTTCTTATGTACCAGCTCAAATTAAAAAAAAAGATTTTCATTATTGTACAGTTTTTGCGGCCGCGAAATTGTACTAAAATCCATTAATGTATTGTTTTTTACTTCTTAAAAACTACTTTTGGACTTTGAAAAAAATGCATACAGCCAAATTCTAAAGCCACGACCAAACGCCTGGTCTGGATAGAGCGAGAGACGGCGATCAAATCTATGGCCGTCTCGTTCTATCATGAGTTACAAACGCCTCGGTGTGTCAGGTCGTGTAGGTACGGTTTAATGAAACCATAGATATCGTTACTATTTTTTATGAACGACCATGCATTAAAAAAAAGTTTAGGCGGGAATCATAAGAGATTTTTTCTTTTCAATTGTTATTCAATTTGCAAGAAGAATTACTTAATCGATTGTAAAATATTTTGTTTTATTTCCTTGCATGTTTGGAGAAAAGTCCTATATGTGCCTCGGACGGAAATAGAATTTCGTGGATTCGTATGTAATGAGGGTTTTCGATAATTTTTCTACCACCAGGGCGGCGCTTCGTACGCACCTGGTCTCGACAGCTGTCAGATTCATACTATTCATAGGCACCTGGGCCTAAAATATTGAAATTCTATTTTATTTGGAAGAGAATTGATTTTGTAATGGATTACGACTAATACATGGTCGTCGAACTGAAGATTGAACTCTAAAACAGGCGCTCAAAGTCACTGGTATTAAAAATAATTACTATAACTTTGTTAGTTTCATGAGAATTGACTTGGAACTATTTTATTTATTTATTTTAGGTAACAATATGCCTAAAGTAATGGTTTTCAGAATAAATAAACCTAATAAATATGTTGAAAATTAAATGCGCGTTTTTATTTTGACAGTTCGTTAAAGGGTCGGCTCAGTGCTGCCATCTCACCTCCCCATAGCGGCAGAAAAAGTATCAAAAACCCTCATTGTCGGCCTCAGCTTCGCTTCGTCCGACAAAAAATACTCATCCACGAAATTCGCTTTCCCGGCCTCTGCAATAATGTACTATATTTTCACTTCTCATGCTCAAAAAGTGCACCTTTATGTCGTGCGTAGACGACATAAAATCGCATTTCGTGTTCTAGAGCATAAAAGTAAAATTATTTTTTAAGGAGAAGATGGGCTAAGGTAATCGGTCCCAACAGCCAAACAGTTAAAACATATTGCACAATTTTATTAAGCAATAAAATAGTATAACTGACAAAATTGGTTAAATATATATTACAATATTAGAATTCTGTATTTTCTCTTATTAAATTTAGTAAATCACATAAAATAGACATCGATTATCGTTCAAAAATGCTTCGAAATGTTTGACTTGGCAGAAAATCGAGCATCTGAAGCTCTGATCACAAACTGAAAATTAAAAAAAATGAGTTGGCGGTTATTGGTTGTATATTTTTTCTTCTTTCGCTTTACGACAACTTGGTTGTGTAAATTGCAGTGAAAAATGTTACTTTCCTCGCAAATGAAGTGAAAAGCAGAGTGTACAACACGGGCATAAATGTCCATTTTTATCCTCGTCTACTATTTTGGTCTTCGCTTCGCTCAGACCAAAAAATTGCCTCGGATAAAAATGAGACACTTTATGCACTAGTTGTACAATCTACTATTCTATATACCCTATGCAATTATACACTTGTAAAAAAGTTCTAATCCAATGGATAGCAAACTTAGACTATGAGGAAACCGAAGCGCTATTACAAAAGCAATAAATTAATATACATAATAATATTTTATGTTTACATAAACACTCCTTCTATCTCACACACACACACACACACACACACACACACACACACACACACATACACATTTTAGTTTTAAAATAGAAAATTAAGTTAGAATTTAAATTGTAAATTAAATTAAATTAAATAAATAATGTTAAAATATAGTTTTCCGATTGTATATAAATAACTTTTGGTTACTGTGAATGTAACTTTGGTAGGAAGAGCGGGATCTCCTGCTACAAGTAAATCTTTTACTTACTTGGAGATTCCAATAATAACTTGTAATCATGATATTGTAACCAATAAACGCTTTTTCATTTTTCATTTTTTTTTCTATACATTTGACATGTCACCACCACGTCACGATATTTTGTCGTAATTTATTTTGAGATGAAAATCCATTGAATCTAGCTGAACTTTAGTTTGCATTTTTTCTTTACAAATATATTAGGTATTACTCCCACGGCGTGACTCATATTGTTCGCAGCAGACATCGGATTCCGTGGGGCGAAACATCTTGACAGCTAGCGACTTCCTATCATAATTATTTTCCTTTTGTTTACAATTTTGGCTTATACGTACCACTGAATACCGGTGTACTTATAAAAATGTATTATTTGCTTATTAGAGTTTAAATGTCCATCTAAACTCCGATGGGTTTGGTCTTTTTATTTATATTATTTGTCTGGAATCGGCAGATTTATGCAATAAACTGATGTCAGCCCGCGAGCCACCAGTGGAGATGTGCCAGGTGGTCCTAGCACTGAGCTTGCGCGTGCTGGCCAGCGGCATCGAGAGCCGCACGCGGGTCAAGTGCGAGGTGTACCCGCAGATCGCGTGGCCATCCTCCGGCAACTCGTTAGGGAGGAACATGCTGAATGTCATTACGAGGGCGCTTGAAAAAAGCTTTATTATCAGTGACAGGTATTTCAGAATTGCCCAGCTTAATTACTGGTCGGTAAGTGGTTGGTAAGTTCAATGATGATCGATCTTTTCAAGATCTATAGAAAGATTAGAAAGGTAGGCTTGAATGGTAGAAACGTTTTGTGATAGCGTGGTAGGTATATAGGTAGGTAATACCTAATAAAATGTTATTTTTCAGATGGTTAATATCACTCTTGAATTTTATTTGGGAAGCAACAATATGGAGAAACGAATACAGGAAACAATTCCTAGCAAATAATGGCATTTACCAGTTACTAGATTTGATAACGGTGGGTGAATAACTAGTAACTACACTGTGTTTATGACATTAGGTACCATTTGAGACAGACTTTTATTACTATCGTACGTACTAAAATTTAAGTACCTAGTTCAGAATGGTGGCCTTTTCACGGAATGTCTTAGATCACCTCTAAAAAGACCCAAAATGCTAAATTTAAAAGAACGCGTAGAATCAGAAATAAGCATAAATACGAAACCCCACACCACATGCCTATCACTCTACAACAAGGCAGATGGTAATTCACGTTCGCCTCGTTAGATTTTGAAATCGTTAATTGTGATCAGCGACTCGATAAACTAAACGATACCTACCCATTTTGAGTTTTTCACAATTTCATCCTTTTTACCCCTGTAAAGAAACCCCCTGAAATACGTCTTTACTCATTTACTTTAAAGAAGTTGAAGTTTCGGATACAATTAAATTACATAAAATATTGAGCACTAAATAAAAAGTATACAACATTTTAAAAAATTGGGCTATAGAGGTTTTTGTAAAATACCGGTTTCGGCCCCTGGCGCTGGGGTAAGATACAAAATGAATAATTGGGGAAAGACAGAAAGTCGTCCTTCTGCTGGTAGGACAAGGTAGCATTTTGTTACTACCCCATTATTTTGTAATTACCCCATTCAAATAACAGTTTTATCTTACCCCAACGCACCTTGCTGTGATTTAATTTAACGTATACTTGCTAACCCGGATGCAGATGGTGCGACCGCCCGTACAGTGTATAGCTTTGGCGCTGGTGTGCGACGCCACCAGCGCCGGCGGCACCGTCTCCCAGCTCGTCTCCTGGCGCGCAGGCGCCGGGGCCTCTAACGCTGTTAGTACCTCCCAACATTGTGACTCATACCCCTTTATTCACCCTTTGACCGCCACAGTCGACCATAGACGACAACGGAAAATCGTGACTACGACGCAAATGTCGGCACTGGCCGACAGCTACGCCAATGCAGTAGGAACTTACGCTGGACCCTGTAAAGTTCAATTTCGCTTAAATAATCGCGTACACGTGGCGTCTGGAGCTCAGCATATTCCTTTGAAGGCTGGCGGTCAAAAGGTTCATAAATGCCTCCTAACTTAGCAAGCCCATAAGTATTAACCTTTTAACCGCCATAGTCTGATACAATATCCAGCTCACCTCCCCAGAGTCTGATAAATAAGACCGAGGTCTGATTGGATTTTTATGTTGTATAACTTAGTTAGTCCCATCTAATTCAAGCCATAATCTGCGTGGTATAATTTTGTATCAATGGCTACACGGGCACCAACAATGAAAAACTTACGGCGTTTAAAAGGTTAAAATGTTTGTCTCTTTCGGTCTTATAGACACATTGGTAAGACCGAATGGGACCATACATACTTCTTAGGTTTAGAAACGTTCATGATCATGAATTAGGGGGATAGCTTTCAAAACAAGCTCCAGTAGGCTTCGCTCGTACACCCAACTCTTCTGTAGGGTTAGCATGCTTGGTGCGTCAGACGCGTCAGTATGGTAATGGGTCAGTATGTAGGTTTTGGAAACCATAACATAACAGATAGCGAAATCTTATGAGATCGATTATAGAAAAAAGTACAACTGCATTCATACATTTACAAAAATACGTGTACTCGGCCCAGGAATCGAACCTGGACTTTTTTTTTCAAAATTTTCGTTATTTTCATTTGGATATCAATTGTGTAGCTCTTAAATAATAAATGTTACTAAGAAACGTGATATCTGAAACTAATAAAATGCGTTGTTTTTTAATGATTTCGCTATCTGTTATGGTTTACAAAACCTCCATACTAACCCATTTGGATTGATCACCCTGTATATGTCGCCGCGAAATAGAGAGCTAAAAGGGAGCTTTTATGAACATATTAAACGACGGGAATATAATAAAGTTAGGTGCATTGCGTTGGCGCTGGTGGTTTGGGTGGTGTGCGACGTGACTTCATGCTCATCTCTTGATGGGCAGGTGTTGGGGTTTCTAATACTCTTACGTTTATCCAAATTTACCTCAAAACCTGGTACTTTCATTTTTGAAAATGCTTAACCTCGGGTGTTCGCACCCATTTTTACCCACAAACTATTGGCGCTCTTACTTCGTTTGTTGGCTTAACTATTACGAGAAATTTCTTTCATACCTTGTTAACATAGTACCTATATTAGTCCTAAAATGAATTACCTCTTGTACTTTAGTGTTCCTACCAATGTAAGGTACACCAGAAATTGTGAAAAACAGATTTCACTTTTTCTTAGCATCCACGTGTTGTGAAAACGGGAGCAACTATTGCGACTCTTTTGGCTTCCATCTTCAGAGATGAATGCCATGAGATGGGCGTGGACTTAAACTTAGATGGAGTTATAAATGGTACGTAACGGCATTTATTTATGTTCACTAATGGGAACTAATTATATGCTTACTAATGTGGCTTGTCTAATTCTGCAGACTTAAACAATCCTTTGAGAACTCCTAATGTTCGGAAAGCTCTGGAAAAACCGAAATTGGGCGGTGCTGTACATAACAAACAGCCTGTATGCTATGCTGCTTCTGAATTAGCAGGTTCTCGTATGTCTAAGGTATTCTTCTTAATTGCATAAATACCGTTTACCGTTGTTAATACTATTAGGTTTTCTTTAAGTAATTTGTATTTATTGTTGTAAGTATGTGTAGATTGTGTAGTACATGACAAATCTGCCGGCGCCTGCGCAATCGTTAAGGAATTTTGCCATTGTTCGTAATTGGGCCGTATGGTATGACCAATCATTTTAGAAAAACGACATTGATGTACATACCTACTTAAATTCCCGATTTCCAGTAAACGGTTTAAATTACGGAAACCAGCAAGTGGCTCAACGATTCCATTTCGTTACGGCAAAAACTAGATACCTGCTGCAAAAGCTTACCACTTCAGCTCACTCTAGCGTGGACATAGCTCCGCAATAATTAACCAGTATAGGACAAATTAAACTGATCGCAACGCGTAAATGCCACCTCTGGGGTCAAAGGAGTTGACTTCTTTGTCAACGAGTTACCTACTATGAATTGAGTACCTATCTAAAAAATATATGTATTTTTATAGGCGTATGCTCTTCTGCAAATGTTATCTTACGACTTGCACGACAAGGTGTCGATAGCCGATGAAGCGTATAACCTTTACAAGCACATACAATTGGCGCCAGAAGACGAAGTATAATTTTTATCTTTTATAATTATTATTTTTTATATAACTATTATATTTTTATCTATTTATTCTATTCTATAGCGTTCTCACAGAGAATATTAGCATGTGATAACGTACCTAACATGCATGTACCAGAATAGTAACATGTTCACTGTAGGTGTAGGTAGAGGTACAGTAGGTAGACATTAGGCTAATCTGGCTATTGTAAAGGAAATTTACCAAATTATCACTTAAGTAGATACACAAAATATATTAATGCCATAAAACTATAATACCTAACCTAACCTAACAGTAATTATGTGACCAGTGTAATTATCATATGTGTAAGTACCTAGCACAATCCTTGCGCTACTTGTAGGCAAATGCTAAATCAATCCTGTCTGTCTACTAGTCCTTTTACGCCTAAGCTATACCTAAAGAAACTATTTTCATGAAATTCGGTGTGGAGATAGTTTTTATAATTGCATAGTTCCCCGGGATATCGTTAACGGAATTATACACAAACGTACTAACATAGAAAATTATTTCAGGTAATTTTAATACTATGCTCACATTATTTGACTGAGAAACTGATGGAAACGTGGACTGAAACACAAATGCAAACTGTAAACCTCGAGTACCAAGATGCCGATCTACTTGAAGAATTTGTACATATAAACAAGTATGAGTTCATAAATAAATTAAACTTTTCAGTGTAGCTGTACTTTTATTTCTCGTGTTTGTGATTAGTAGCGCACAAAATTGCGTAGAATTATTCGAACATAATTATTTACTTATTGTTATTACATAGTACCTACGGGTGTGCACTAGCCAACTATTTTTTTAAATTAAGTATCAACTTGAAGGATACACGATTGATTACAGTTTATACGATCAACACCTAGGTCGTGGTTTCAGTTACAGTTTATTACCAGAAGTATTACGATGCAGTAGTTTTCTATTATGCGCTAGACAATAACGAACTACGCTTGAAATTAGTAATATTTTATTATTATTATATATTTTATTTCTTGCAATTTGATTTATAGCTTCACATTGACATAGGTAGTTCCCAATTCGTACCACCTAACTAACATTAAGTCATTTTAATAAATTACTTAGTAGGTCCCCAACTCTTCCCGTGAGTGTCGTAAGAGTCGGCTAAAGGGAGTGTCACTGGCCATTTATTTATCGAATATTCATGATGGGTAGCAGCATCATAAATCATAGTGGACACACTACTGCGATCGCCAACCCACTTGCCCAGCGTAGCGATTATGTGCATTTACCTCCTAATGTCCTTATGCATTACGCATAGGCTATGGAGAGGCCGTTGTGCAGCAGTGGACTGATATAGGCTGATGATGATGATGAATTAGTAGTTATTTATTATCTGTTGGAATGTTTTAGCGGTTGGGCTGCTGAAATAAAGAGACAGCAAGAAGTCGTCGCTGAAACAGGTCGAAAAAGAGTAAGGAGCACATATTTTCAAATAAAATAAGTAGGTAGGTAGTAGCTCAACTTAGTAATATAGGTAGTATTTCCGTTCTAGTGATGTAATTTTCGAGTATTTTTGAGGTTTCGAAAGCAGACTTTGTCATTCCGTATTCGGTAGGAGTTTCGAAAACAGACTTAGATTTCTTTCTAGGAAACCTGGTTTCCAAACAAGACGAACAATTCCGTTTCCTCGACCGGTTTCGAAAATTAGGTTTTTATGAAGCCGGAAGGGATTAGTCGCGTTACCAACATCGGTTGATTTGGCGATTTAGTTATGTCTTACAGACATCTTAAGGTGCGGTTAAACTAAAAGAGCATTCGCTGTTCTAACCTCCCACTCTACGAAATTCGATCGGTACACAAAACGTGATTGGTTGATTTCGTAGAACGGGCGCTAGAACAGCGAATGCTCTTTTGGTTTAAACGCACCTTTAAACGTGATATTTTTATGTTTTTAACAGACCCGAATCGAGGAATCCTCGTTATATGCGTTCTTGGCGCGTGCGCGCCTGAACATTGCGCTGGACGCGCTGCGCGAGACACGCATCGCCGCACGCGCATCGTCGCGCGAGCAACTGATTCGCGCCATGCTGGCGGACGCGGTGGTGGCGCATCACCGCTGCTCGATCCAGGCTGACGTCCTCCAAGAGGCCGTGCTGCGGACGTACCAGCCCCCACTTGACGATCAGGTGCGTACTGCCGTGAATAGTACACCGTTTGACGGCCATTATTGTATGTAAAGACTTATACCTATCGTTAATTATAAATACAACTTTACTTGGCCGTACTTTTTTTATAAAATTTTAATATAAAAATATACATGCGTCTAATTAGTGCTTTAATACGGTACATGAGCAATTCTCTTTTTTTTGCCACTAAAATTAAATATGAAATTTTAGGTCAATTTTATACTATTTCTACTCAGAATCACAAGCCGATTCCATTTCCGTCGAAAAAAAAAGTGTCCCATGATTTTTTTTCCTATTGTGTTACTATTTTCCATACACCTTCTATGACGGTAACACAAGAGGATATTCGAAATATGTATGAAATTTTTGGGACATTTTTTTTTCGCCGAAAATGGAATCAGCTCGTGATTTTGAGCAGAAATAGTATAAAATTTACCCAAATTTTCATATTTCATTTTAGTGGCAAAAATAAAAAGAATTGCTCACATACACATTTCATTCTGGAAGCTCGACGTGAAGCATACGGATCAGATTAGACACAACTAACTCAATTTTCCCTCGCTTCACTCGTGGTTCAACTATAGAGTCCTATCGCTTGCTCGTGTTTCAATTTCATACTCGTGGGTAAAATACAACTTTGCACCCTTGTAAAACAAATAACTATTCATAAATAACTATAATGTGTAACAGACGCAATTCCTATTGTACAGAAACCAAAATTTGACTAGGTACTTGGAATTCCTCTGGGTACGCGTGGTGTGAAGGAAAACCGATGAGAACGATAAACTAACATCGATGACTAAGCGTATCCACGATGGGGCTATAACTAATATTAAATAATCTGCCTTATGTTTTTCCCAGAACGCGACTGTTCAATATGTGAAAATCTACAGCATCCCAAAAAAGGACTGTAAGACCGAGAGCGGCCCTTCTACTCTGTTCAGTGTGTTTTAATTATACCTAGTGATATGTATTTTAAACCAATAAAATGTATTTCATATATTTCTTGTGTCTTGATATACCTATACTTTGAACGGGTATAGCATAGCCATCAGATAATAATTATATCGGAGCGTCTAAGGTACTTAGAGATGACGTTAGAGTGCATGCTCGGATATAATCAATAGTAGATATGTTATACTAAGAAGGACGACCGCAAAAATTACAGCGTGGATATTTGATACGGGCGAATAATTAATCCAGCTATATTAACTGATCCTACGAGTCGTATATGATAATCATTTCGTTAAACTTTGTTGTTAATCAGGTGTAATGATTTTTCTAAAGTGCCACACAATAGCAATTTATGGCGGCTAATTGACATGAGACTCGAATGACGTTTAGATACTTATGTCTACTTTAAGTAATGTGGTTACCAGTTGCAGTGGATGCAATACATTGCGTGCTCAATTATTATGTTTTAAAAAAATACTTTAATTTCCTAAAGAAATCTATGTAAACATGTTCCCTAGGTCAGATAGTAATCGCCACTAAAATATTCGCCCATATCAAATACACACGCTGTATATACAAGGTGGTCCAAACCATGGCGTCAATTTTTTAGATTCCTCACGTCATGTGCTATTAGAATATACCCCATGTATGTTAGCCGATTTTTTGTAGAGTTCGAGTTATGAATTTTTTTTAATTTTTTATTTGAGAAATTCTGGAGTGAAGAAATTTATTAAGAAAAAAAACTATTGGGTTTTTTTTAGTAGTTTCTTTTTGTAAAAGTATTACTACAAAATAAAGCATTTACTGACAAATAAATTAACGTCCTAACTTTGATACAAGTAGGACAAAAAAATACCAAATTCAAAATTTTATGTTAAAAATGTATCAAAATAGCATTAATGTACGTAAATTAAAAAAATAAAACATATCCCAAGTATTTTTGTGCATGTATTGCTACACTTGCTACTGTTCTCGTTACTTTTTATTTTTGAAATCTTCTTGCTGTGTTAACTGGACTTCGACTGATCGATCGTAGGGCGACGTAGGGTTCAAGTTTATTTGACCGACTACTCCGAAAAATCCTCATCATTAAGTATCACTTTTTTTTGCTTTTACGAAGGCTTAAGCCCTAGGGCAGGCTTTAGAATACCAAAAATCCTTGGGATATGTTATATTTATTTTTTATTTACGTACATTAATGCTATTTTAATGCGTTTTTAACGTAAAATTTTGAATTTAGTATTTTTTTAGGGTTCCGTAGCCAAAATGGCATAAACGGAACCCTTATAGATTCGTCATGTCCGTCTGTCACAGCCGATTTACTCGGAAACTATAAATGCTACAGTAACGAAATTTGGTAAGGATATGTGTTGTATAAACCGCTACAGGATTATGATACTAAATTGTAAAAAAACCATTGGGGTGGGGGCCCTCCATACATGTAACTGAGGGATAGAATTTTTTTTTTAGTTGTATGTAAGCGTGTGGTCTTTGAAAATGATATGAAGGTTTATACATCTCATTTTTATTTAAGCAAATCGTTTTCGAGATATCAGCTCTTAAAGTCTGAAATGTGTGTCCCCCCCCCCCCCTCTATTTTTTAAACTACGCAATATAAAATTCTAAAAAAAATATATGTTATGCACATTAATAAACTCTATCAACGATTTTTGGTTTGATTAAATTATCTCCTATAGTTTTTGAGGTAGGTTGATTTAACTGTATTTTTTTAATAATAAATTGCTAATGGTACGGAACCCTTCGCGCGCGAGTCCGACTCGCACTTGGCCGGGTTTTTTTATCCTACTTGTATCAAAGTGAGAGCGCAAAGTTTTTTGTCAGTAAATGCTTTATTTGTAGTAATACTTTTACAAAATAAATTTCTTCAAACCAGAGTTTCTCAAAGAAAAAAAATTTCAAAAATTCATAACTCCAAAACTACAAAAAATCGGCTAACATACATGGGGTATATACTGATAGCCCATGACGTGAGTAATTTAAAAAAAAATTTTTGACGTCAAGGTTTGGACCACCCTGTATTATGACACGCTCTTTAATTATGTAGCTCTAAAGTTTTTGGTAGGTAGCCTATTTAAAAATATATGTAATAGAGCTAGGATACAGATATTTCCTTGAATGGTATGTTTACATTGTTCACAACTTCAATTGGCGGTGACTTTACATGATTTATTCATTCATATGATGGGGTATAAATTATATAATATAAATATACCCTATTATAATATTAGCATGATTCGCTAATATTATGTCATGCATGTCAGCCGATTTTTTTAGCAGTCAGTTTGGAAAGTAAAGGGATATGGAATATAAGATGCTAAAAAGTCCGAAAGTGTTCATCGACGTATTTTACGTGTCAAAATACGAGATATTCACTTTTACGTATTGAATTACAAATATTACATTCGCGTTAGCTCAAACAAAAACAAAACACAATAAGTAATATACAAGTTGTAAGCTTCTGCGTAGTTTTTATTTATTTAACGGTACATTACTTTAATAACACTGCAAACAGATCATAGTATAGTTCAATTTTTAAACTGGTATCTACATTCAAGTGCAATAATACCTATAGGTGTATAAAAATTAGGTACTCAAAAACTATTCCAGTGGACCTTAATACAGTGTATGTAATAAGAACATCGTAAAATATATTATACCTATAAGTATGGATCAGTTGCAAAAAATGTATACCTACATTATTAAGGGCTTTAGTGAAAACAAAACTTACTTTACTTGACTTTAACGTCGCTATTTTGTATGACTAACTTTCGAGACGTAACACAATGTAAACGATCGTAATTTCACTAAGCCGGCCAAAACGAAGGAAACTATCCGTATTTCGATACATTATTTATTCCTTTGACTGTACAAGTCAAAAAAGTTCCTACGGTTATAAGGGGCACAAAAGTAAATAATTAAATAGTAGATAACCTTATTAATAATATATTTTTCTTCATCAGCCTACTGGACTTCACCTACTGGAGTAAATATTTTTTTACAGCACTAGCCTGTTTTATTCTTAAATCTTTCATGTGCCGCAGCAAGGAGAACATAGCCTTTACTCTAGCAAGTTAGCGAGGGTAGTTAAATCAGTTGGCCGGGTACAGAACCTAGTCTATAAAAATATGTTAATTTAGATCCCTGTTGCCCTTACTCGTTACCTACATATTAATAGACGCGACTGTCCTTCGTTCCTTACTGTTACTTGAAAATAATTTGTTAAATTGCTTTTTTCACGTTTTTGTGCTAGTGAAAACGCTTGTATTTTACTTACAGCAAACTTTGTTCACCGTTCTGTAAACTTCCCAACTCTCGTTGCTCTAATTGAAAAGATTCCCTTGCTCAAATCTCATTACGAAGGGTAAACTATAAACAGCAACATTGCTCCTTAGTAATAGTAAGGGTCACGGTCCATACAAAGTTGAGAAAAATTGTGCGCTGCGAGTTACAGTTTTGTAATTTTAACCAGAGCTAGAGGGTCTCAAAATAGTTGTTTTTAGATGTGGAGGGAAAACCAATTCCCCCCCTGAGCACGGGGGGAGGGGGGTGAATGTGCATGCAATGCAATTAATAAGGCCTACTATGCATTGTTTGGTATCATTTTCGTGTAAAACGGACCTGGAAAATCCATTTTTTATCATAAACATGAGCAATTTCAGATAAAAATGTAGATTTTTTGGAGTAAAAGTAAAAAAGTTACCGTTTTTATTTTAATTTAAGCGTCATATAAGTATTAAAATACAATCTTATTTCATTTAAAAAAAATAGTGTAAGATAGCATATTTATTGCAGTTTTTAAAAATATACACATTTTGTATTCTTCCATACAAAAGTTCACTGAAAAAAAAAATTCCTGACGCGTACCTTCAACAAAAACCTCCGCGTAACCTCAAAAAAGAGACTTTTGTGCCGGCAACTGCTCATAGATTCTACATATTTTTGTACTCACATATTATTGTCCATATTACAATTGTAAATATTTATTGATATGAAAGTAATTTGAATATTTCTGATCTTCTTTTTTTAAATAACCTAAGATTATTAAGAATTTTATTTGTTCAGATTCAATTTTTAGATTTTATCGATTATTGTATACCGCGTGTATATTATATATCTGGTCTATCTGATCACATGTATGATAAATTAGTATCTGATCACATGAATCGGAATGGGTAATCATTTTTACAAGTCTCATTACTAAAGACGATAAAGGTAATTTTTACTAACCGGGACTAAACAACTAACCCAGTTCACCCACGTTAAAAGTTTATATCATATGGAATTTGACAATAAATTGTTAAACGTTTACTTCATAAATCATCATTATTACCATATCAGCCGAAAGACGTTCACTGCTGAACATAGACCTAGACTAGACATATACCTAGACATAGACCGGTCCTGCGCCACTCGCATCCAGCGTACTCCTGAGACCTTCACTGTCCACCTTGTGGGGGGGCCTACCCACGCTGTGCCTTCCACCTGCGAGGCCGCCGCATTGGCCATCGGTTCTACGTGCAATGTGCCCCGCCCACTACCACTTTAGTGATTCGGAGAGCTATGGAGCTATACTTTGGTTCTACTGCGGATCGTCTCATTTCTAATACGAACTCGCAGAGAGACTCCCACCATAGCCCTCTCCATTGCCCTGTGGGTGACTTTAAGCTTTCTTATGAGGTCCATTGTAAGCGACAACGTTTCAGTACCGTATGTCATAACTCTTTTAAATCTTTGATCAGTGTGTGTTGCCACACTGATTAAATACTTTTGTCTTCCAGAACTGCAGAATATTGGACGAAAAGATGTGTCGTAGCTTCTCAAACGCTGCCCAACCTAGTCGTATTCGATGATTGACCTCTTACTCAAAGTTGGACCTACCTAACTGGGTAGTTTGTCCAAGATATATTATAGTCGTCTACACCTTCGAGTTTAGTCTCCGATTGTAACGAGAGTTTTCGTCTTATCCATGTTCATCCTAAGACGAACTCGCTCGAAGGCGCTACTGAGGTCAGCGAGCATCGTACTGAAATCTTCCAAGGTCTCAGCCAAGACCACCATATCATCAGCGAATCGAAAGTGAGTGAGGTACTCGCTGTTTATGTTGATACTCACCTTCTTCAGTCCAGTCTTAAAGACAGTTTCCAGTGCAGCGTTAAGCAGATTAGGAGAGATGACACCTCCTTGCCTGACTCCCCGCTGCAGTATAATATGCTTCAAGCTCTGGTCTTGGAGTCGGATTGACATAGTGGCGCTTTCGTACAAACACCTCAACATTTCGACATAGCGGTAGTCTACTTGGTACCGTTAAAGAGACTGTAGTACTGCCCAGAGTTACGATCAAATCGAAGGCCTTGGGGGTTACCATGACGTACTAATGCGATTCCGTTTAGGTTCTGGGAAAGGAGCAGTGATACACGACTCGTATAGCCTTGTCCCTTTCTCTCGACCTAAATTAAACCGCATTAGTACGTCATGGAAACCCCCCTTATCGTAGTCCACAAACGCTAAACAGAGGGGCAGGTTATACCTATTCCTTGGTCTTCTGTATAACATTTACGAAACGCCAATTCGGAACAAGACGATTCGTGACTCTTGAAAACATCTTATAAATACGTCTCGGAAGTGAGATAGATCTGTAGTTCTTCAATAAGGCGTTGTCATCTTTTTTCAAGAACAGTACCACCACTCTTCTGTTCCATGCCTAAGGCTTCCGGAGTTGAACAACTTCTGAAGGGCCATAAGGATTGGTTTACCACCTGGCTTCAGATGCTCAGCTATAATTCCGTCTTCCCCAGACGCCCTATTATTTTTGAGCTGTTCAAGAGCCATTCTAATATCACATAGGCTGATGTCTCGGATATCCTCTGTATAGTGCCGGGTCAGTCAATTACTTCATAAGAAATTTATCCATTTTCAAATTCCGTGTGAAATAAACGTTTAACCCGGGTTGCTTGGTTAACCCAGGTTAATGCAATTTGCCCTAACAGACATTATGGAGTATTTTGTTTACGCTAAATCGCTAAATTCCCGCACTAGAAACGTACTGTCAACAATAAGTCAAAGTAACGTCCCTTTTTTATTCGAGGTACGCGACAGGTGCAATTTTTTTACAACTTATTTTTGCATGGAAAGTTCCGAAAAGTATATATTTTTAAAAACTACAATAAATATGCTATCTTGTAGTATTTTTTTTATTTTCATATATTTATTTGGTACTACTTATATAACGCAACAATCAAAATAAAAACGGTGATTATTTTACCTTTATACCAATAATTATTTTTTTATATATGAAAATCCTCATGTTTATTACCAAAAATGAATTCCCTGTGTCTGTTTTATACGAAAATGATACCAAACAATGAATAGTAGGCCTAAATATTAGACGAAAAAATTTTAAACATAACCCTTCCGTTTGCAGATTCACCCCCCTCCCCCCTCGTTCAGGGAGGGAATTGGTTTTCCCTCCACATCTAAATTTTTTTATTTTTACACCCTCTAGCTCTGGTAAAAATTACAAAACTGTAACTCACACCGCACAATTTTTTCCATTTGGACCTCTACTATAAAGCGAAAACCTATGAATTAATCACAACATACTCAGAGAGACAAACAAGGCAATTCCACATAAGTGTTAACATGTAGTGACCAGTTACTCGCGTGTTTATATACCAATGGTTTCATATACATAACTGTAATCAAATCTAGATATAAAATCCTACTTTTATATACATTTTAACACAATTGGGTCATAAGTCATAGCATAGATTTGTAAATAAACAGTCGATAAAATGGTCACTATCATTACTTTAATTAATGGATTTACTCAGCAGTCCATCAGGTCTGAAATTGTTGCGCGTCATTTCTTTAACATTACTGTGATTCATTTTCTTTGGCTTACATTAGTCTTATAAATGTTTCGCCAGCTAGAGTAAATTTTCCATTACACTTCGTCGCATTTGAGCTATTATGTTGGGAAAGTATTCGACAGAAATGCTACACACATACGGCGAAATGCTTAAAGCCCAACAAAGTACATACTCGTTATACATTTGAATATGAAATTATGCAATTAACAATATAAGAACTATAATTCATTCAAGCAATAATTATCACAAGTCTTGTCTATGGAGGCTGTTAAAAATGACATTCGACATACACTTAAATATATTAGACATTTCCAAGGGTGAAATATGATTATTACATAGTTAAAAATAATTATTTCGCGTCGCAGTAACATCAAAAATATCCCTCTCCACACATCTATAATATTTACATCCATATTACCACATTGGCCATCATCAAGTATTATATTTTTACCATCCCATCCTTATCCATAATCAATTAGTTTCTAACTTACTATGTCCACGTTAAAATTGCGCATTTGGCCAGAAAATATAGACTTCAATTTATGTAGTCTAAATAGCAAATCTATGTAGGTATTTATTTAACATGAATAACAGTCATAAATTTATTCGCTCAGTGCTTGGCACTACAGTATAAAAATAAAACAATAAAAAAATTATACATAAATCATTATTAAACGTCCATCGTATATAATATATGTTAATATGCAATTATTTCACAATATAATAATCCTGCAGTAAGATTAAGTTTTGTGCTAATATCGGTAGCCAAGTTCTGTGTGAATAATATCATGTCTACAAATCTATACATACATATAAATAACAACCCTAACTATATGTATACTCAGACACACATACTAAAATACGTTATTTTTGAGTGCCTTGCCTAGATGTGTATTTCTGTGATAATATATTTCATCTGTAGAAGGAGTTAGCAAGTACCTAATATAATGTCACGCTAGTGTATTAGCCACCAAATATATTAAAGCTCAGTCAGTAGTTAACCACATGAGTTTTATTGTGTGGGTAATCCTAACGTGTTTCTAACCAATCTTTCGGCGATTTTGTTGAACTGCTCTCGATCCTCCCTCCACATTTTAGCTGCGTCGACATTTGCTCCACTCTCGTCATTAGGTTCTGGAAAAAAAATTACAAATTGACGGAAAATGATATACTAAATCAAACAAGCTAAAACAATGGTATGATGATATCTATTTAGATAACTTTCAAATTCACCCATGTATTTCTATACATATTTAGATGATTTAGATATTGAGTGTACCCTAAAAATCCAAGTACAGTCACTTTGCATCTTTTTCAGTCAAACATCACGAGTCTGATTAAAGTGATTAAATAGTGTTAACCAGTTCATATAACTATGTTGTCATGTTCAAAATAGACTTGTCAAATTATTAAAAATAATGTGACCTGTGCTGTGAGTGAACTCTGATTTAGATGTAGGTATCAAACAACAGCTGCCTAACTAAAATTAAATATAAAAATAATATCCATTTCATAAATAATGCCATAGTACGCTTAATTGAGAGTTGTGTTGTGGATATTAAGCAACAATATATACAATAAATAGAAACCTAACTACACATAAAAAACTATCATGATAGAGAAACAAATATTTGTGAAAACAGACAAATAAATGCCAACAAGCCCTGAACCAGCAAGGTAGGATAACTACTAACTAGGCTATGGATGCTGACAATGTTCAATACAATCAATTGTATTCAATACAATTTGTATAACTTGATTATTTAAGGTGTGGCAATAAAGATTTAATTATTATTGTATCTCCTTGGGGATCATGGGCTTACAAATCCCGGTTTTTTGATAGGCTTGCGCGGGGATACAGATCCAACACGTAGAGGCCCTTTGGAGAAATTTGCTGTGTTGTACACCTGCTGCAACCCATTCACTAACCAGATATCCGTAAACCGGTCCCAGCAGGCGTATAGAGACTATTGAGAAGGAATGGAAAAGACTAATGGGCTATGGTGATGGAGGATGGATGGATCAGAAATGGAACTATAAAAAAGAGGTCCGGACACCTGCCATAACAATGATTTCTCTTTGCTATCGAGGCAGGCGGTGACTCGCCGCCGACTAGATGGGCCCCCGTAAATGCCGTCACAAGTGACAGCCAGGGGCAACACCGGTGTAGGCGGCTCAGAAGTGTAGAGAGGTGTACACCGCTTTCTAATTATTATTTGTATCTCTCTTTGATCACGGGCCTATAAATCCCGGTCTTTTGATAGGCTTGCGCGGGGATACAGATCCAACACGTAGAGGCCCTTTGGAGAAATTTGCTGTGTTTTACACCTGCTGCAACCCATTCACGGGCACAAAAATAGATATCCGTGAACCGGTCCCAGCAGGCATATAGAGGCTATTGGAGATTATATGGAAAAGACTAGTGGGTTATGGTGATGAAGGTTGGATGGATAAGAGATGGAACTATAGAAAAGAGGTCCGGACACCTGCCATAACAATGATTTCTCTTTGCTATCGAGGCAGGCGGTGACTTGCCGCCGACTAAATGGGCCCCCGTAAATGCCGTCACAAGAGACAGCCAGGGGCAACACCGGTGTAGGCGGCTCAGGAGTGTAGAGAGGTGTACACCGCTTTCTGCGCAGTGGCTTGACGGCCGCTGCACCAACTCGCGACTTACGCAAATTTACACTTCCACCCCTGGAGCATATAGCTCTGACGACTCCTCTCTGGACGGCCAGTTAAGGCAAGCCAGAGCTGAGAGTCCTACGGGTCCCCTTATTAAATTATTATTATTAAATATGGATAGAGAGGCCAATAGACCATACAATCCAAACTGTTCATTGCGGCCCCTAGGGCATGCAGGGAGCTGCAGCATTATGCTCTCATCAAACCTTAAGGGAGTTAGTATACAATGCAACATACCAGCTAACATACTGACAACTGACAGCAGTATTTTTTCAACACTTTGAACAGGTGACCATCTCTCGGCACTGCTCTCATACCCCATGGGATCATCTCCTGGTGCATGGAGAATAGATATGCAGACACGTCCATCAGCATATACTGTAAAATAAGAAAAAATATCATGAGTGTGAAACCTATCACAAAAATCAAAGTGGCTCTGCAACAACATATCTAACTGCCTTGGCCTCGGTGTTTTCAAAGGTATTTGGGAAAGTTATATACGAAGCTTTATATAACTATCTTGAAAAGTACAATCTGCTAGCTACTGAGCGAAGGGGATTCCGCAAAAATAAAATTATTAATATGGCTATTTGTGATATTGTGAGCCCAGTAATCTCGAAAATGGATATAAGACAAAAAAAAATAGTTTTAAGTAAAGCGTTTGACTATGTGGCTCATACGATACTTCAAAAAAAATGTTAACTCTTATCATCATCATCATCATCATCAGCCTATGTTAGTCCACTGCTGGACGTGGGCCTCTCCTATCAACTATACGTATAGACGCATTAGGGTGTAAATGCCCATAATCGCCACGCTGGGCAAGCGGATTGGCGATCGCAGTAATGTGTCCACTATGATGACGCTGCTGCCCATCATCAATCTTGTAAAATGGTCAGTGACACTTCAACTCTTATGGTTCAAAGTTAAATCCGCGGAGATGTTTTGGATCTGTTAGAATCATATTTAAGTCACAGAGAACAGATTACGGAACTTACTCAGATATGTTTGGATACAAAAGAGGAAAGGACATACAGATCGGATGTGAGTCTACTGAGGTATGGTATGCCTCAGGGTAGCGTATTAGGGCCACTGCTATTTTTACTCTACATCAACGATCTCCCTAAACATGTCAGGTATCTCCTATGGTTTTATTTGCAGACGATAGTACAGTGATAATTGATTGTAAAGAATTAATAATTATGAATTGGAAATAAATGATACTATGAAAACTATAATATAATAGCTTACTGTTAATAATCTTAAAATAAATGTTAACAAAACAAAAATACTTAATCACTATCGACAAAAAACGCAAAAAAATAAATTGTAACTATCAAGGGTATACTTTCGAAACAGTTGATAAAACAAAAAAATTGGGATAATATATTGATAGCAAGTTGTGTTAGATACAGAGGAAGTTTGTAGAAAGCACAGTAAATATGAATACTCGCTGTACAGACTGTCGAAAATAGTAACCATTGAAGCAGTAATTGCCGCCTATCATGGCTATGTTGGGTCAACTCTCCGATTTGGTCTAATATATTGGAGGAATTCACCCATATAGGGAGATCATGTTCAAGGCACATAAGCAATGCTTAAGATTAATGTTTGGACTGAATCAATTGGACAAATGGACAGCTGTGTTCCATATTTCTGTATGAATATGTATTGTGAGTTATTAGTGTTCAAAAATGCCCCCAAAAACAATTGTTCAATTGTGCCAAGATGGGCAGGACATAGGGCTCTTTTCTTAACACCAGGCATATTTTGGCGCAACATCTTTGACAAATGTTTATAGAATATAGCCAATCAAAACTTTGATGGACCAATCACAACTTTTATTATGTAGCGGAAGGTTTTAAAGGTTGACATTGAAATTCATTGCCGGAATGCATTGAAGAGATGGTGAAATTCAGGACCATTTTTCAAAGGCAATTTGGTGTGGCATGCAGCTTCCATGTTTTATTTGTTCGTAGGAGTGGCTATATTAGCAATAATATAAATTAACTGCAGAGTACTTACTGGCGAATTCTAGAGGGGTAACCAAACCACAGACCTAAATTTCATTTAGTTGGAAGGTTTTATAAGGATATGTCACACATCCTTTTGTATCTAAATGATGATGTGGTTGCTGATGATGATTAATAATTCAAATCAAAACAAAGATGATTGGTAGATATTTAAACACTGTGTTAAGTACGAGCCCCGATGCAGTGGAGTTTGTCTAGTTCGAAACAATTTTTACAAATTTTTGAATATTTTAAAAATGATCACATTATGCTAATTATGTATGAACGTTAGTCATGGTTAATGTACTACATTTCAAGAGACACAACAATCTGAAGTACAAACAGCAACACAGCTAGGTATACACTTCAGAAATTGGAAAAATTGCATGAAAGAGAAAAACATGTCAGTTACATAGGAATGTTGAGCCACTTGGCAAAGGATGCAATTTGGTCGTGTAATATAATGGGTTCGGTATTTTTCATTAGTAGGCACGATCGCGACATTTCCGATGGCCCCCGATGATATGTCATCTTTGTTGCGTCAAAATTTCAGTATTTGAAAACTAGTTGACATAATTATAAACATAGATATATGAAAGAGAGAGATTTGTAACGAAGCGAAATTGTAATGAGTCTCGGTGTCTCCGAGGTCGGGCCTTTGCCACGCTGTGATTGGCTAAAGCGCTACCATATGATGCGGCACTAGAGAGGAGGCTACGTCGATAAATTATTTTATTATCCATAGATATTTGATAAGGCCGGAATATTAAGAAAAACATTAAAATCGATCTATCATTTAATAAGAAATAAATACAGATTAAAATATCGCATTGGACGATGTATCTAATCTTTATAAACATTATGTTATCCGTCGCGCCCTTGTTAGCGCGAATATACCGGCCGTCCTAGAGCCCAACGGTCTGGCCAGGGACGACGGCAAGAGGCCTGACGGAATGACGCTGGTGCCCTGGAGCATGGGTCGGCCGCTAGTTTGGGACGCCACCTGCGTTGACACTCTGGCGCCGTTCCATGTTTCGGTCACCGGCGTTGCTGCTGGCGCCGCGGCATCATTAGCTGAAAGTCTCAAGCGCCGCATTCTGCTTTAGGAACCAGCTACATATTTGCGGCGTTTGGTGTGGAGACCTTGGGGCCATGGGGGCCAAGTGCACATGGACTTTTTAAGGATCTAGCGGCTCGCCTAAGAGAGACCTCAGGCGACCAGAGGGCTGGCCAGTATCTTGCACAGCGTTTAAGTATAGCTATACGAGTACAACGGGGGAATGCGGCCAGCCTTCTGGGTACCTTGCCCACTGACGGCGATTTAGGCCAATTTTTTTATTTATAGGTAAAACAAACAATATAAGGACTTAACTAGTCCTTATATTGTTTGTTTTCATTTTATGTCATTTAATAATAAATTAGAAAACTTTTTTCTTACTTTCGTGTCGGATCTGGTTTGTAAATAATAAACTACAGAATGTCAATTATAAACATATATTGGAATATGAACAAAGCAATTTATGAACGACATTATCTTAGCTGGCTTGGATCTTAGGCTGGAAATCACATGAACAAATAATTATTTAGACGGTTGTACCCTTAATAAATATAATTAATGTTATCAGGCGTTTCCGTGATGGTCACATATTTAAATAAAACAATTTCAACCTTTGACAACGGTTATTGTAAAAGGCTTAAAATAATATAATACGCGATATAATCTATATATATTGTTTTTCCTTTATGAAGATAAGATATTGATACAAAGGTGAAAATATGAAAGAAAAATTTAATATAATCAAATACATCAACAATTTATCGACCCTATTTGTCATCGGCACGGTCAGTCGTACCTCTAGTTCGCGGCCTGCTCGCAGCGGCCGTACCAAGAAATGACAGGACGGTTGTGAATATCGCTAGCAATTGGATACATTGCACGGTCACTTACCAAATTGCAACTTGCTTGCTATTCTAAGCCGTCAATGTAAAACGCACATACAATTTGTCACTGAATAGTTCAACCAATTGGTACGCCCAAGTAAAATCATTATGACATTTATGTCAGCGGTTTGTTGTTATGTTATATATTATTTGTAAGAATACGTGGTTTTGTCAACTAATAACTAAAAAAATCAATACTTTCATGTGGTACAGTCAGCTTCAGAGATATGTGACCCCCCTAACTTGAAAAGTTTAACTCGCCGCTCGGCTAGCCGAGACTCAGTATTCCGATAGAATCTTACAAAAATTGTGTTACTTTGAAACATTCCACTGTGCCGCTAGCGGGGATCGATCCATAGACCTTAGTGATATGCCCGGTCTTACTCCGCCATACATTAGACCGGCTGTCATGCCACTGGGCTACGGATGCAGTTGCATATGGATGCAAAAATTCGAACCAGTTGCAGGTGTCGCAAAGTGCAAATGGCTCCAACTAACTATCATATATATGCGTCCCTGTTTGGCAAGCTTGTGTTACGTTATAGTATTGTCTTTGTTTATCAATATTTCCCTGCCCTCATATCATTTTCGAAGACGCTTAACAACGACTTTAAGTAATCACATTAAAGGTTAAAAATCAAGAGCAGGTAATTCAGTTTTGGGATTTCATGTAGAAAAACGCCATTTGAGGGCAAGTTATAATTTGTAGTCCAAGTCATACCTGTCTCTGTTGTGTCGAAGCAATTACATTTTGTGAACTTTCTTTGCATTTTCAAGAAATTTATTTTAACAACTCACGTTTTTTTTTTCGATTTTTGATCAACAATATGGTGCGACTAACAGTTTTTATGAAAGCCAAAATCGTAAATCTCTGGGAAGAAAACAAAAGTATTAAGGAAATAGCACGAACGTTAAATATTACGGTAAGTAACTATTGTAACTAATGAGATTTTTTAATCACTTTACTGAATAAATGTAAATGTAAAATTGGATTAGCCAATAAGATAAGCTAACAGATGTATTGTGTGTAGATATATAATAGTTATTAATTATTATAGATAATATACCTATTTGATATATTTTTTAACAGGGTCTGTTTAGAAAAATCCCTAACAAACAAAACACATCGTGTATTTTTTAGTTAGGTAACTTAAGATTGTTTCTCCATAATGGGTGTGTTTTTAAATGTTTTTATACAAGATCGAGGCTTACCAATGTATTTCCACTTCTTCAAGAATTTTCCTATAGGTATATGTTAGTATTTTTTTTCTGTTACTTTATTTAGAGTTTAAGTAAGGTTTTAAAATAAAATCAGTATATAACTTTTTTTCCCGAGTCTGCTGAAAATTAACGTAGTAGGTATGCCTAATACGCATTATGCCAACCGAGAAATAGTCGCACAAAGACTTAAGGCTATTTTGTGTTCAGTTATTTTACAGATTTGTAAAATTAAAAATATAATGATTATATTATATTTACATATTGTTTTGCAGAGAATCACAGTTCGTAGGTGGTTAAGACGTTTCCAAAAACAGGGAGACGTGGAATGTGAGAAACCAGGTCCCCGTCCTACAGCTTACACTGATGAGTCTGAGCGTCATCGTAATATAGTGAAAATACATACTGATGCTCCATTTACCAGTACTCGCACTACTGCGGAAACTTTTGAAGTGTCACTTAGCACGGTTAGAAGACACCTTCATGCTGCTGAAATACACAACTATAAGCCAGCCAAAAAAATAAGTTTAACTGAAGGACATCGAAACGCACGTATAACGTTCGCAAAAAAATACGAAAATTTCGATTGGGAGAACGAAATCGTCATTTTCACAGACGAAAAATGTTTTAAATCCGACAAAGATGGCCGAAAAATATTGTGGCGGAGAAGTGGAGAGAGGTTCAACCCCAAAAATGTGCTAGACCTTAGAACAAGCGGAAGGATAACGTTAGGTAAAATATATATATTTTTTTATGTTATTGCTTGGTATGAGAGGGTAAACGATATTTATCAGAGTAACTTTTTTTCAGCGTATTATGGGTGGATGTCGTCCATGGGTCCTGGTAGGCTTGTAGAAGTTGGAGGCCGAATGAATGGTAAACGATACCTTGAGGTATTGCGTGACGTAATGCTGCCATCAGTTCGCGTCGCCTACCCTGAGGGCCAAATTTATTTAGTGCAAGACAATAGTGCCGTGCATCGGTCCCATGTAGTGCAAAACTGGTTGTCTTCTCAGACAGATATTACAGTGTTCGATTGGCCTTCGAAAAGTCCTGACCTAAACCCAATCGAGAACTTGTGGGGTCAAATGGTGCTTAACTGGGACCCTACCCAAGTTAGATCAAAAAAAAATCTAGATGAAGAAGTTCACCGGACCTGGGAATTGTTGAGGAACACGGATACCTGTTCTAACATGGTGACGAGTATGAAAAGCCGATTAAAGCAAGTTGTAGAAAGTGACGGATATCCTCTTCGCTATTAATTACCTACTCACACGCATCTGGTAACTGTAGTTATCAGCCATCACCCTTATTACCTAGGAGATAGAGGTCAATAAATATTCCCAAGCGGGTGATTAATATACCTAACTCTCGTGCTTCCATTTGTGTTATAGGTATTTCTCCACTATTGGCGAAATAATTATCATAGGCAAGTTAAAACAAATGAATAAATCTTCCGTGTCAGACATGTTATTCATGTCATTAAGGTCGATAATAACTCGACAGGTTTAGAATCTGTTATACCTATTAGAAATAGAATGATGGGAGTAACCTTGCAATTTAAAAGTATTCACACAAATTAATTAACTAAACTTATTAGAAAGACACATTAGCATTCAATTACATACCTATTCAAATAAAATAGTTAACATTATGAACGAGTGAGATTGTTCAAAATATTAACTTATTGTTTTTTCCCTAATAGTTAGGCCCCGAAAATAGTCTTTGCAATAAAAAAAGATTTGACGCACGGTTTCAAAAACAGTTCCCTGTAGGTATTTTAAAGATATGTAATTTAAAGCACAATTGTATCATCAGCATCACATTTTATCAGAGACATTATTGTCTCTAAATGTGGTCAGGAATACACTGTTAAAATCCGTCGGCCTATGCAGGCCCACGGTGTATATAAAACGCGTCATCATTATCTTCATTGCGTTATTCTCGGCTTATGCCATGGCTCAGTTAGCCTGGGGTCCGCTTTGACAGCTAATCCCAAGATTTGGAGAACGGTGCATATAAAACGCATATTTTTTTTAATTGGAAATTTATATATTGATGAACTACAGTTCCCTGTATCGAATATGGCCCATTAGTGGAGAAAGCCCGTGTTTAAATTTTTTTTACAGTGCTGACGCTGCAGGAGATGAATATCTTTGATAACATGTGGTTTCTCGCTGTAACGTCAAAGTTTTCGTTGAGGTTATTTCAATCAGAAAGAAAAGTAACGTTGTGGTTTTGGCATGTCACATGGTCGAATCTAAAATTTATTGTAATTTACCTATGCAAGTTATTCTTTTGTGCAATTAATTAATGCATGTTTTTGTGCAAGACTCACTTAATAGGAAAAGTTGGAAAACATTTTTTTTTGACGCGGATTAAATCATTATACGCAGCTGATCGTATTAATAAGCTAAACCCGTTTAAAAAAAATGACTTCAACATATTATTTATACTTTATTTTCTAATAAGATCACGAAAATGATAAACCCTATACATGGATAAGATGATTTTTGTAACCATCTGTAGGTATAACGCATATGTTTTTGTAAGACATTATTTTTGAATAGCATGAAAATAGTTATACCTATTGAAGCCTTGTTATCTCGGGGGTACTGTAACTAGTTAACTACTACATACTCTTATTCACGGCTGCTTAAAAAATCTGTGATTGTACGGAATTGAAATGTATGAAAGTAAATAACCGCGTGGGGTTTGTAACACATAACGTCTTTAAAACATATTTCCAGTCCAGTCTGCGATAAAAACTGTGTCGGATACGGCACGTCACTGCAAATCTGCAGCATCGCCTTTGTAGGTGTGACCGCACTTCAAAAAGCCTGGGGTCCGCTTTAAATATATTATGCCATTAAAACAATATTATTTTAATAAACCACAACGTTACTTATTTACACAACGGAGAAATGTTAAAACATTGATACATTAGATTAAAAATTTGAAGGTAGTTACTTCTTAATTTTACATAATTCATGTTGCTAAAGCAATTCGGATATTTGCTTATCTATCTTAAAGATACATCGTATAATATAACAATAGATAGATAAATGTTTATTTAATGAAAAGCAATTACATTATAAGTTAGCAATATATGTGTAAAACCTGATCAACTAGCTGGGTAGATCATATAAATAGAATAAAACTTTCTCATAATTCCAATTCACCCGAAATATTGATATTGTAAACAGTTTTTTATAAACCAATAAAAAATAATCAACATTCGTATTTTTCTTTTATTACCCATTTCTCATAATAATATTTTCAGCATAATATATCTAAAACTAATAATAACACAAATAAATTGCAACGTGTTGTATAAAAAAAATACAAAAAAGTTTGAATCATCATGATATTTGAACCAGGAACCTCTCGTTTCATAGTCTATATTAGCAGCCGCTAAGCCAGGTCGCCGCTAGATAAGTTGACGAAATTATTGTTCTGGCTAAGACAAGCAACAAACATTGTTTTACATTTATCGTCGCCATTTTTTTTATATTGACATATTCAATTTATAAATGCCTGTAATAACTATACAAAATAATGCCTGTTGCAGATATACTAAAAAAAAATACAAAAAGTTAGGTGTGTCACGAGATTTGAACCAGGAATCTTTTTCTCGGGGGGGTCACATAATTGTGAAGCTTACTGTACGTGACTCAATAATCCTTGAAATGTTTATTTACACTCCTATTTTTACAATAAATAACGGCACAATTCGGCATTTTGCGGATATGTCCGAGGTCATTCTGCAGTCGCGGGTAAGTTGCGACTAGCTCATAGGGCGCGCATCTGTCACACTATAAAGGCCTATCGGCCATAACGCTGCGA
The DNA here is from genome assembly GCA_025490895.1 of Thaumatotibia leucotreta. Lineage (NCBI taxonomy): Eukaryota > Metazoa > Arthropoda > Insecta > Lepidoptera > Tortricidae > Thaumatotibia > Thaumatotibia leucotreta. The sequence goes on along the minus strand of JALPQI010001112.1, from coordinate 55,342 downwards.
CATGTTCCATGCCACCGTTAGCTATCTATACTGATCTGTGATTATAAAGATTCCTTCGTCTACGAAAATTAAGAATTAGCTATCGGCCATTATTAGACGCTAGATGTCGTTGTTCCTAGTGGAAACTGGATAACGACAGTTCTTCATAGATTTGTCTGAAACCGTTTAGTAATTTATTAATGTTTCTACGAGGTCAACAAGAATTTATTCATTAATGTAACAAAAAATAAAAACCATATAAAAAAAGTATGTTTTGTATCATCATCATCATCAGCCAATGATAGTCCACTGCTGGACGTAGGCCTCTCCTATTAACTACGCGTATAGACGCATTAGGAGGTAAATGCCCATAATCGCCACGCTGGGCAAGCGGATTGGCGATCGCAGTAATGTGTCCACTGTGATGACGCTGGTGCCCATCATCAATCTTTGATCAAATAATGGTCAGTGACACTTCAATCCCTTAGTCGACTCTTACGACACCCGCAGGAGGAGTTAGGGTGGTGACAAATTGTATTCTTATTGCCGTCACCACATGGCTTGCCATGATTTATCTAACATTAATAGGCGAGGTATTTTTTTAAAGTCAAGATATTTTTACAAATAGCCATGTTATCGGGCAATTTTAAATTATTTTTTCCATTGACAGAGACAAATGCTATTGCTGTCTTTATTATCATTCGTCACATCTCTTAGTTGACGTTAGTTGAATACTTATGTAACCTTTGTGGAAATAGGGTAGATAGACGTTGGACAGTCTACCTTTATAGGACAGTCGACCTTTAATCTGTCAGTAGCCATACAAATGTTTAATAGAGACTTGATAGTTTCTGGCTGAAATTCTAACTTTGAAAAAATATCTGACAGTGACAGCCGTTGAAAAGAAAATGAACGAAAATTTCTACATAGCAGCTTAGCAGTCAAATTACCGGCTCTGAAGTTAGATTGACGTCTCCAGGACTAAAGCGGATGTTATATATAACGTAACTATAGTAACGTCAGCTTCATCAATCATTGGTTAAACGTTTTTGTTATTACGTAACCATGGTAATGTCACCTTCTGAAGAAACCGCGAGCGATCATTGGTTAACCGTAGCAAAGCCCGCTCCATTGGTCAGCAGAGTTCGGCAGAAGTCGTGATACCAGTCTCATATGATTTCGGAACCCGATTTGTATTATTCGACCAAGTTGCGTCAATCAACATTCCCGTGTATTATTTAATTTGAAGTTGACATAATATAAATATATTTATCTCTTTCATTTTCTCTCTGCTCTGTCTTTAATGGTCAGTTAGGAGTGTTGCTGTTTGTACGCTTTTGTTGTTTAATGAATCGATTTTAACAAACCAGTGTCTAAATTATATTTTCGTTCACCACCGTAATTCCGCGCTTATAAGCTTGACGCAAAATTCGCAGTGCATCAGGTGTACCATGTCGTCTTTAATATGCATCGGGGCTCGTAGATCAATCAGATATTAATTTTTTTTCATAATTTAACAGATGTCTGATGTTTATCTGTTATCGACTGAACAATCAAGTATTGGCCTAATTCATTTGAGATATCTAAATTGAATTCTAACCTGATAGCCAGGTGCCAATTTTATTTATCAAGCAGTAAGGCAGCTAACTGTCTTTGTTGCACTAATACGAAAGAGTGACAGAAAGGGAAAACTACAATATGAAGTGTTAGCAATTGGCAACTTGGCTAAGCATCCATGTTTTCCGGTTCCAGTATCGGCCATTCAGGCCAGCTCCATTGTAATATGGTATTGTAGTGTACATGTATATATATGTACAAAATTTCAAGTCAATCTATAGGCATAGACAGTACAGTAATATGGTGCCGGAAGATAGACTTCCAGGATGGATAGTCTGTCACATTTAGATACTGTCATTTTAATCATGTGCAAATCCTACTGACCACAAGAAGGTATTTAAATGTAACATGCAGTATTTGACCCATACAATAAAAATGAGGTCATAGGTCATGGTAAATAAATAATTGTAATGTTTTTAACAGAACTTAGACCTTCATAGGCAATCTGATGACATTGTTATAATCACTGCTAATAGATTTCAATTGGTTGAGTTTTTTTTAAATCAATAACTAAGCAATATATGCATTTGAAACTTACTGTTTGGATGAAACATTTCACAAGTAAACTGCATTTTGGGAGGGCTCAGCGGGTAGTCTGGTGGAAACACTAACTTTGCTGGGAATATGCCACCTTCAAATCATGTTCCTTCTGGGCCCCTATAAAGTGATAAAAATGTATTAATAACAGCATCTGCATTTACAATGGTTTATTGAAAGTTTTATAACTTTAAGTTAGATTTTGGATATAATAAAAAATATGATAACTACTTACGTGATTAGGGCTTCCCATTCAAAGAAATTCTCTTCGTTTATCGGCCCAGCAATGATCCCCTCTGGAGGGTTAACAGTGAGCTCTGAAAAATTGCATATTAATTCCAAAATAAGTATAACAAAATACCTTGAAACGTCATAATAGCAACAATCTATATATTATGGACTTTTTAATACGCACATTTGCTGATACAATTTCGGTTTAATTCTAAACATAAGACAATTTGAATATGTGCTATCACAAAAACAATACGTAAGCAATGCATAAAACTCCATTCACTGATACTTGCGTTTATATTCAGCCATGAGCCGTCGCAATGCAGACCCAGCCATTGTAAGATACTAATGCGGTCTAAATTATTTTTAAAACCATCAAGTCAAGTATCGATTAGACCCACAAGATGTATTTTTAATAAGTCGAATACGATATGAGTCTTCACACAAGCAAAATGTACCTACGTCTATACGAATTTACGAATGGCAATTGGTAATGCCAGTGCGACATGTTTTGAAACACGATTCGGTACTCAAATTTTGACATTTACTTTGATATCTATTTTTATAAAATAACGTCGTAAAATATTATTTTATTGTAATTTGTTTTCATGAAAAATGTAAAACACCAAAATTTATAGTAAATAATGAAGCTTCGTTTCTCATTACATAATATTTTATTAGAACGTTGCTTTTCGACTGACATTCTGAACGAACTCGGCGAACACGTAATGTCATTCGACCGACACATGACATTAAAAAAAGTTGCTATAGACCATGAATGTAGGATTAATATATATATATAGACTGTCTAGATTTTTTTGACATAGCAATGTAAAGGTGGGTTTACACCAAACGTGCGAATGCTCAATCTATCCCCACTCTACGAAATTCGTTGATTTCGTAGAGTGGGGGATAGAATAACAATTCGCTTAACCTTACAGCAAATTCAAATATTGCCACAATTTAAAAATGGCAATGTACATCGAACACTAATTGCTTTTCGCGCCCTTATTCCTCATTATTATTTTTTAAAGAGAGTCCCTAAACTTATGACAAAAGCGACCCTATGATCGTCGATGCATTCTAAATAGGTTTATTAGAAGATATTCTATACCTACACACTAACTTATCTCCTACTAATATATTTACTTTTATACAGGGTGTAATCGAACCGGTTGGATAACGTATTTTCGATATCAAGTCAAAGTTTTTTGATATCTCTCTCATATTAATGGAGTTATGACCTGTAAACACTTATCGATTACACCCTGTATATATAATGCCAGTAAAGTAGTTGCACTAAAAAAGGAGCCCTACTTTCGGCCTGTCTGTCTGCCCGCAGCATAGCTCAGTGGCCGATAGTACTGGAAATCTGCAATTTGGTACAGGCACACACATTAATCATGCCGACTAAGTGGTCGAATAAAGACTAAAAAAAATGTTTTTCGTGTACCTCCCCAACTGGGGAAGTGGGGATGATTTTTTTAATTGCTGTAATCATATTATGTGGGGTATTATTGAATAGGTCTCTTAAAAATAATAAGGGTCTTCGAAGAAAGTTTTTTCTAAAGTCAATATTTTCGGAGATAATCGCTCCAGAAGAAAAAAAAAAATGTGGACTCTAACTTTTGATCCGTAGCTCCAAAAAATATGAAAAAATCATGAATAGTGGGCTGATAGAATACTTTAAAATAAAACTATTTAGAACATAATCGGCCCAGCCGTTTTTGAATAATTACGGACCCTACACTGAGCATGGCCCGACATGCTCTTGCCCCGTTTTTTTAACTAGTTCCTTCTTAGTGGCCTCTTCTTAGTGGGTTCTTCTTAGTTTCTTAGTAGAATTGTACGCTTGTAAAGTTTCGTGGTATTGGCCTCTGACCAATTAGTCGGGGAGCTAAACTTTAACTTGTTCGAGAAAATTACATTAAATCCTACAGTATATTTATTTCAGGAATATGATAAAACATCGTTTTGTGAATATATGAATCTAATTATCCCTGATAAATGTGTGGAGTTTTTTTCATAAAATCAATATTAAGATTTACTTGTTTAATAAAAAGAAACAATAAATCCTACAGTAGGGATTTATTATCCGAGGGGCCTAACTGAATATTTAAGACAATATTTTAAAAAGTCACCACTGAATAATCGTAGGTATAGTCAGAAAAAATAAAATTATTTTTAAAATTCATCATCAAATCAAACAGAAATTAAACAAATGGTGATTTTTTACTACAATAAAGGTATAGTTTTTTGTATAAGCTTTAGGAAAAAACTGGGGATTTTTTTTCCTTAATTATAAATCATCTGAAACAACAGAATGAATGCATAATCTCGAGGGTAGAAATTATTGAACGTGCTGTTCCAATTATTGACCTTCAAGTCCTCGACTGGATGAGAAGCTCTCGCGCGGCACTGGGGATTATTGCATGGTGTGAATCTGTATACCCTAAATATTCATTAGAAAAAGCTTCCGAAACTGTAGGATTTAATGTGACCAAAAACTTTTCTTCCCCCGACTAAATCAGTCGTTGTAGATTTCAACGGCCGCGCCAGAACTCAAAAATATGACGACGCATCGCCTCTCGCGGAATCCTACGTAAATACTTGAACGTATTAGATCGTTTCTTATAAATAAGTTTTTTTTTTGCAAATTTTGCATTTACGTCGTTTGTTCTGATATAGGTGCGACATTACATCTGTATTATTTTATTACATGACACACATCTCCATTATCAGATGTAAGCTCATGGCATAAGTAGATAGTGTTGATACTTCGGCATCCTTTGTTCTAGGAACAAATTTAAAACACCTGAGTTCGCTAAGGTAGAGATTATGAATAAAATTGTTATTATAAAATAATATTCTGAGAATATCTTCATCATCGATGTGACGCACGTAAGTACCTCTGTGTATAATAATATTAATAATACATATATCTACGTATAATATAATTGCTATATTTATACACATACCTGTACCTATATCAAAAGTAAAGTTGCTTTTTAACTAACCTAAATATTATTATGTTAGGTTTATAAGACCAATAATTGAAGATGTACTGCATCACAATATTCACAATCAGGCAGCCAACCCAACGAATCTCAACTACCAATTTTTTATGTTCACGTTATGGAAACTACGAGTTCACGCGCTCGCGAGGCGTGGCAGTAAATTATATTTTATGAACGTAGCCATGTGCGCAGTGTCCGTCAACGTCGGCGACGGGAAGCGGCCGCGGATGGATCCGCGCCTCGACTTTGACTTGCAACGGACTAAATGATTTAAAGGAATACTGAATTACCGAGCACATATATATTTAGCGAATGGCAATCCTCAATCGGAAGGTATTCCCAAGCATGAGGTTAAATCAAGGCCGTCTTTAACTAATGGGGGGGGGCCCTGGGCACCCAAGGATTTTGGGGCCCCTTTCGAAAGGAAAGTAAACGTGAGAATAACGTGCCCACTTGCCCAGGGCCCCCTGAAGATGGGGGCCCTGGGCACGTGCCCCTTATGCCCTTATGGTAAAGACGGCATTGGGCTAAATATGCAAACGTTCGACAGTGCATTTAATTAGGGTGTGCACATCACAACATCACTTCATCAGCCTATGATAGTCCACTGCTGGACGTAGGCCTCTCCTATTAGTTAAGTATGCGTATAGACGCATTAGGAGGTAAATGCCCATAATCGCCACGCTGGGCAAGCGGATTGGCGATCGCAGTAATGTGTTCACTATGATGACGCTGCTGCCCATCATTAATCTCTTATTCAATAATGTTCAGTGACACTTCAATCCCTTACAACACCCGCAGGAGGAGTTGGGGTAGAGTGTGCAATAATCGTTGAAAACTGGATATCGGTGAAAGCGGCCGATTAGTCACCGTTTTCAAAGTTGAAGATTATTCCTCGGTTTCGAAGATTCACCTGTGAGGTTAAGCATACGTGTCTAGAGACATTTATCAGCATGCGTACGCATTTTGTCTACCTATAGAAAATGTCAGCTTAGTATGAGGCTGAGTCCAGCTTTCCACACGCGTACGCATGCGTTCACGTTCCATACTAAACGGTTAATTTCATTAGACAAAATGCGTACGCATGCTGATATGTGTCTCTTCACCTAAGGGTAGGTTTGTTACCTACGTCAAATTGTTGAAATTAGTCCGACTTTTGGGTAAGTTATGTTGGGATACCTAAGTGTGGACTATTTTTGGCCTAGTTTGTAGACCTTCGCGATTTTTTTTTTTAAGGATTATATGTAGGTATATAATTGATGCTGTGTCTGACGAAACATGAAATGCGCTATGTACACGCATTGTTTCATTGTGATATGATTGCCCGCTTATCGTTTATGTGCAATATTAACACTTTTTTTTTCACGGCGAAAGTGCGGACTAATTTCTATATTCTACCTTATTGCTTTAAATTTATTAAACGTAGCCACATTGACCGATAAATATGCAATTATAGCTGTAACACCAACATTTACATAAATATAAAAAAGCGAGAAAAAAGGTCATGTCTTTCCTGAACAATTCTAGTACGAGTGCACTTTTCTGGTCTGAGATAAAGCAATCGCGGATCTTAAAGGTCGGCAACGCCCTTGTAATTGGTACCATGGGTGTTTGGAGTCCATGGGTGACGGTGATCTGATCGCTTACGAACAGGCGATAATCAACGAGGTTCCCAAACTTCTCTCTGAACAATTGGGGTGGCTAAGTCGCATATAATTATCTTCGCATCCATGTAAACCTCGTTCCTCAAAATGGATCTGAGGATTCCGAGGTCAAAATTATGAAATACCTATCGTACTTCTATCACAACAACGATATAAATGCAATTGTCCAATTTAAGATATAAGAAACGCATTTTTTTTTTAGTACAGACAGATGATTCCTTTTTTAGGCTCTAGTGCGAGTATGTCATTTTACGTAAGGTCAAAAACATCGTACTAATTTAATTGTCAGGGGGCAAGTGCCCCCATTGACCCCCCCATATATATTTTGGGACGCAGGAAAGGCGAATTAAATATCATAGGTATTAGTTACAGCAATATAGTTATTCTAATTATTTCAAAAGCTATCGTTCTACATGGATTTTTTGTACATCCTTCCATGGGGCTACTTTTAATCCCAGAACCTCACCGGCAACGGTAAAGCATTTACATTTTGGCCACTTAGTACCTACCTACAGAATGTACCATATAACTACATGTCGGTATGCATACGTAGTCGCCTTATTTAAACTAAGTAATACACGGAACTATCATATGTGTTTAAGGCTAAAGCGAAACAAAGGGTAGACGGTGCGGATCTCTTTGTTTTCTCTGGTGAGCCATACGCGGCTCTATCAAAATATACAGAGGACCGAAATGTAACCACGCCGCGCCCACACGCCAAGTCGACCGCGGGCCGTGTTGTGACTACTCATTGTTTGGACACATTAGTCTAAGCTAAGTAATTATGGGTCAGCGTTTTTAAATTGTCTACGTACATAGGCTTAACCGTTCTGGGGAACCCCCCAACATGGTACACATGGTACGTCATGGTAATCACCATGACGTACTAATTCGGTTCATTTTAGGTCGAGACAAAGGGACAAGGCTATACGAGTCGTACATAACCTAAACTGAATCGCATTAGTACGTCATGGTAACCCCCCTGGTTTAGGTAAAAAATAATTAAGTAGTCTTCATCAATTTAGTAACTTTAATGAATATAACTATGTATATTCTGGTTTAAAAAGTCAGTTTATATTTCGTGATTTTTTATAATGTTGCGCCGAATGGTGACGGCCGTAAGATGTATTCCATAGCCCTACCATGAGCTGCCGCTACGTTATTAACGACCGTTTACTTTCTAGGTATCCATTCCATACCGCTCGTATTCGCATATATTGGCGTGAGCGATCCGAAGGCCGAGTGTAGATAGGTAATAACTTATAAAAAACGTCTCGTTCGCGTTTACGTTTTCATCGTCATTTGTATGAAATTGATACACTCGGCCTTCCGGATAGAAAGTTTGCGCGTTAATAACGTAGCGGCAGCTCATGGTACGGCTACAGTGATCAGATCACTCTTCCTGTAGATGTAGAGTCGACTGAACTTTCGTTTCGAATATAAGATTGATGTTGGGCAGCAGCATCATCATAGTAGAAACACTATTGCAATCGTCAATCAATTTGCCAAGCGTGGCGGTTATGGGCATTTACTTCCAAATGCGACCATACGCGGAAAGTTAATAGGAGCTAGAGGCTTACGTCGCTGGATCTACGATTAGCAAAATCTCTTCCTATTTTTAAAAACCTTTTGAAATCACATTACCTTTCGCTGCCTTAACTTGAGCTATTATCATTAGTTTTTTTTAATATGTATTTATGTTTATTATCTTTAATATAAACACTTATTTGTATGTATGTATATATGTATATATTTATTACATTATGTTTTAATTCGATCTAATTGATCATAATTCTTAATTTGTTCTCATATCGGCACTACCCGATTATAATTATTTGTTAACGTTTTCATTTCCTGCTACCCTAAGGTTGTCTGGAAGAGATTGCTTGTAAGCGATAAGACCGCCTGTTGTTGCCTATCGATACATGTTTTTCTGTATTTGTATTTTAATGAAGTATGTGGTGCACAATAAAGAATATTTAATTACTTACTTACTTACGTCCAGCAGTGGATTGACATAGGCTGATGTTGTTGTCAGTTGTTGATGATGGCTTGCAAGCTAGGCATGAAAAAGCCTGATTTTAAGATTTAGTGTTAGGGCGTTTGTGCACTACACTGAATTTTACCGTCCGGTAGTCCGGTTTTTTACGGTCCGATATGCCACGCCATTAAATGTATACAGTAGCTTGTGCACTATACGTAATTTTACCGTCTGATTTTACTTTTCCCCATTCCGGACAGTATTTTTCCGATCCGAGATGACAGCTATGAAAAACGTGTTAATGCTTGTGCACTGCGTCCGGAATTGCACTGACTTTTATGACTGTCGACTGACTTTTTCATGCTACTATGCCGCACCTCCGAGTAAAAAGACTGACAAGTGCACAAGCCAATCATCCGTTTATTTCATGCTACAATGCCGCATCTCCGAGTAAAAAGACGGACAAGTGCACAAGCCAATAATGCGTATTTTTCATGCCATATCGGACCATGAAAACTCGGTCTGTCGGACAGTAAAATTCTTTGTGTTGTGGTGCACAATCGCCCTTATACTTAAGTAATCTGAGTAGAAATAAACCGGCCAAGAGCATGTCGGGCCATGCTCAGTGTAGGCTTCCGTAGTTAAAGTTATTCAAGAACAGCTGGGCCGATTACGTTCGAAATAGTTTTATTTTAAGGTACTAAGTATACGTAATACGTATTACGTATTCATGATTTTTCCATGTTTTTTGGACTTACGGATCAAAAGTTAGAGGATTTTTTTTCTTCTGGAGCGATTATCTCCGAAAATATGTGATTTAGAAAAAAACTTTCTTTTAGGACCCTTATTTTTTAAGAGACCTATAATACAATGATATCCACACTACATGATTACAGCAAATAAGAAAAAATCATCCCCACCTCACCGGTTGGGGGTTGAGGTTACCCGAAAAAAATTTTTTTTTCTCGTTTTATTGTACGGTCGGTTCTAATAATATGTATACGATTTTGATCCTTATGCCTTTGACATACGTTCCAAAATGTATACATAATTATTATTAGACGTGACTCTACCACTTTGTTGCCATGATTAATATATATACCTGTAGTCCTGTACCAAATTGCAGATTTCTAGTATTAACGGCTACTGAGCCATGCTGTGCTGCGGACAGACGGACATGGAGCAACGAAAATATAAGGGTTCCGTTTTTGCCATTATGGCTACGGAACTCTAAAAAGAGGAATATATATTTCGCCGTTTTTTTCTGTTTATATAGGTACATAAATGTTGTTATATACACCAACTAAATAAAATTTAATCTAACTAGGTAGGTACTAATCTTAGGTACCTTTAACTAAGATTGGCTCTTGCGGCATTTTACCGAGGATGCTGGCGGCTTTTCCTCGCTGTATAGCATTGCTGATACGCTGTTCGGGTAAGTACCCAGGTAGCAGTGCCATGAGTTGGTTACGTTACGTTTTATTCGATACGTAAAGCAAGCCATATTGCGCTCGCTCCAATATATACAGGGTGATTGGAAGACCGATGCAAAGCTTTAAGGTGAAGTAAGTATAGACCATTTAGAACCATTTAAGCCATGGTTGTCTTTGACGAAGTCTGCTAATTTTTTTTAAATAATTTTTTTGGTGTTTTTAGCCAAAATACCCAATTAAATTGAACTGCTAATTTTTGACCAAGTTAAGCGACAAACGTACTATTTTTAATTTTATTTAATTAAAGTAACGTGTAAACAGTTACACTGCCCTATGAATTATACCACATAGTATTTGGCTAATCGTTATCGTCAGTGATATCTATATCTATTAATAATGTCTAACATAAAATATGTAAGTGATGAAGATTGTTGCTATTTTACTGAAAAAATGGTTTGTCATTCAACTCGCAAAACATACAAAACACGGATACAAAATACCATTTTGTATAGATGTACTGCGAGTTAGGCGGCAAACCATTTTTTCAGTGAAATAGCTACAACCTTCATCACTTATGTATTTTAAGTTAGACATTATTAATAGGTGCCGAATTAATAGCGATATCGATTAGCCAAATACTAAGTGATATACAAACCAAGTAAAGGAAATTGCAAGCATACCGATTACTTAATTTAATAACGATGTCAGAACTTGTTCGTCGGCGCAAGCGCTGCGGCGCGGCGCTTGCGCTGGCGTCGGCGAGCGCGCTACGCACGCTACGCGCCATCTTGTGGGCGGCGCTACGGAGCGCTTCAGGATGGTATCTCTCTACAGTGAGCTTTACATGTGTGTGGGGCCTTAAAAAAATGAAAAGCATTGAATACTTTTTCTTTTTTTTTGTATCATAATATGAATATGGATATTTTTATCAGCGGATTACAGGATTTTGAGCGTATTAATACCATTGGTACGAAATCGCTACGAAGCTTCTAGGGTATTATTTTAACGGGATTTATTATTAAGTTGTATAGTAACACTGTTTTCTTTTTTATCTTTTGGATTACCGGCGTATAGGTATTTTGAGAGAGTATAATGTAACCAATAACCATACGTTATGATAGAAATATTTATTAATTGTGTTGTGTGCATTTAGTGCGATTTGTTTATGAGACATTAGCAATTCGGTGCGAAGGTGATTCTCGCTCGATTTCGCCACGCAGCTATTAGCGAATTCGTTACTCAATACAATGTTGTATTCAGTAACGAATTCGCTTTTTTTGTTATATACAATATTAACTTCTCACTATTATGATAATACTATACGCAAATTTTAATTCTAATTTGCCGTCAGATAAAACAATTGACTCAATTATAATCTATCAGTGACAGATATATCGGTCATTTACCTGGTTCAAAAAGCTATATCTGTCATTAAATATTTAAATTAATTGTTTTTTGATACCTAATTATCACGTTAGACTACCTGAAAGCTCATGGCAGCACTCTTCCTTCGGAGTCAAAATAGCAATAAAACAGTAAACGAACCGTTAGGAATCGAGCTTTCATTTATAATTATATGTATTCATTTCGTGCAGGTAATGATAATGGCGTATGTGCTATCTGAAAGTGTAATTAAAAGTGGTAAAACAGTTTTCCTAACACAATACCACGTGTTTAACCACGGTAGCAAACGTTATAATGTTTAGGCGCTTATCGACACTGTGCGTTAATAATTACACGAAGAGCAAGGCGCGTTTCTAAAATACTGTTCTAGTGCTTCGTAATATGAGCGATATTCTAATGGTTCATTACTGTAAACGAGCTTGAGTAAATAAATCCAACAAGTTTAATGCAAAAGTTTTGGTTTACGCTTTATGGTAAATATTTGGTGTACGTCGTATAGCCGTTTTATAGATGAAGTAAAATGTTTGGTTTAATTGTGCTAGGTCAAGAGCGGGCGTTCGACAGGCGTCCTTGCGACGGGTAAATATTATTGTCTAAGCGGGTTTTCCGCTGTTTAGTGTTTGTGGAGTCGTAGATACTGCGAGCAGAGTGCGACGACCGCACCAGCTTCCTCCGTTTGGATCATTTCTTCATCCAACTAACAATATGTTGTTATACCGATAGGCTGTCATCCATTACCAAGTTATCACATACGTTGTACCTACAGTTACCTATAGAATGTTTTTCATAATTGTATACACCAATTAAGCGTACGCCTACCAAGCTTAATACATTGAAACAAACATTTTCAAAGTCACTTATAAAGTAAAATAATTGAGAGGAATTTAACCACATTAGGAATTTTAAAATTGCAAATAATATAATAAGAATAGGCGGTTGTGGGAGTGGTGGCGGCATGGGGCGCGGCTGTAGGCGGCGCGGGCGGCGCGCGGCTGCGCGGGCGCCGCGGTGGGCGGCGCACTGTTGCCCTGCACGCGGCCCGGCGCGCACGCTCGCACGCATGAAGACCGAGGAGCAAGCGACGGAGGAGGCGGCCCGCCGCCCGCCGGCCACACGAAGACAAGAAAAACCACCCTTCTCCTACATAGCCCTTATTGTCATGGCGATCAGACACTCTCCGAACAAGAGGCTCACCCTTAGCGAAATTTACAGTTACCTTCAACAAACATTTCCATTCTTCCGAAGTTCGTATCAAGGTTGGAAGAACTCTGTGCGCCACAATTTGAGCTTAAACGAATGTTTTGTAAAGCTTCCGAAGGGGCTCGGAAGGCCCGGAAAGGGACACTACTGGACTATCGATCCGTCGTCGGAGTTCATGTTCGAAGAGGGGTCGTTCAGGCGACGACCGCGAGGGTTTCGAAGGAAGTGTCAGGCTCTGAAGCCTCAGTTTGGGAGCGGAGGGTATCTGTGCGGGAGCGGAGTGACGGCGCTGCCGGCGGCGCAGCCCGCGGGCTACGAGCTGGCCGGCGGCAGCGGCGCCGGCGCGAGCAACACGAGCTCGATAGACTATGGCGCGTGCGCCTACTCACACACCGGCTCGTCGAGCCAGCAGCTGCCCTACGGCAGCGAGTACTGCACGTACGGCGGGATGGGAGAGCGCGAGTGGCCGCTGCCCTACGGCTCCGTGGACACCAGCTACCGGCCGCCGCCGCCGTCGCCGCCGCCTCACCACGACCTTCCAGATCTCATACCCAATTACCAATATGTAACCAATGATCATGGTGAGTTGAATTCATATTTTTTGTATAGGTAATATTAATGATATTATCAAAGATACAAAGTGTCCTCATCTATTGGATAAAGACGAAATGTACTTTAGGACCCGAGTATTTAGAACTAGTTTTATAAATTGTATCGACTGGTTCACAGGCGAAGAAATCAACAAATTTTGTTTTAATATTTCTAAGTAAAAGCTCATGAGCTCATGACTGACCCGTCGGCTAAAGTTGTTAAGAGACCGTCTTCCATTTTTTGTGTGGCTATAAAAATAGGACTTCTGTCAAATTTTTCATGTAAAATCGTAGTTAAAATTAGGTAGGTTACTCTATGGAAATGACGCGTCGCAAATGACAATAAGAAAGCATAGGGGGACTTATTAGCTTGACAGATATCTAATGTAATTACAGTTTCACTTTTTTCCCATGCTAAATGTATGAAAACAGATTTCGTTTTTTTTTTGGCTTTATGTACATTGACGGACCAATCAACTATTTTCGTGCGGTTTGTAAATTGCCATTTCAAGAAAAACCGCAATAAACACGTATTTTATACTCGAATAATAATTAACATAACAGGTTAAAGAAGTAACTAAAGCTTCACATACTTATCTCATTTTTGTACAAATTTCATTTATTTTAAAGGTAAACAAGCAGACAAATTGTATTTTCATACAGACATTTATATCTGTATGAAAATACAATTTCTCTGCTGCGCTACCGAAACATTGGCAAAACATAATCACATTTTTTTATTTTCGTATACATGATCATGTAAATTATAGAATTACTATTACATAATCATTAATTATGCACTTAACAAATGAACTGCACAAAAAAAGTTGATTGGCCCGTCGTAAGTTAACCCCTAGCCCCCTTATTCATAAACGTCTGCTAACTTAACAAGCCGCTTAGTATTGTTTGTCGCTTTGGCTCTTATGAACACATTGTTAAAACCGAAAGGGACAAACAATTATTAGCGGCTTGTTAAGTTAGCAGACGTTTATGAATTAGGGGGTAAGAAACTATTGGTACCTACTGGATAGAACTAGCATGGATTGGCATAGAAAAAAGGACGTGAAAATGTTTTATTTTTATTTTTCATTCAATTAGTACGGGTATTTTAATTCTCGATTTGCGGCTTTTCTAGCTTGTCAGCTTTTGTTCCTTAACATAAACAGGATCGATTGGCATAAAAAAAGTTTGTAAAAATTACCGTTTTCTCGCACCCTATATGTTTCATACAAAATCTGTAAATGCCAATCTTCATTAATTAAAAATCTAGGGAAGATCTTCTAAGACCATTTTAGCTACTCTGGATCTGGTTGCTGCTCTCACTAACCCAAAAAGGAATTCCTCCCTGTATATTTATGAGTAGATCGTATATCTAATCGAAACACAAAAACAGTAATATAAATAATCCATTTGCATTGAAATTATCTTCCTAAATAACGTTTTTAAATGCTAACAGGATTCTTGTTAGTTACTCCAATGTAGCACTATCTGAATTCGATTGAGCAATTTCATTATAATTCATTATGATACAAGTGCGCTAAGTTGATCATACACTCGAGGCGGTATTATACGTAAGATAGCAGAGAGTGTAATGAATGATCAAGCACACGAGTTTCATACGAAGTTTTTCAACAAACTTGCGAGGAATAACTGACTTTTAGTAACACTTTTACTAACCTTTGTTGCTAGGTAATTACTACTTACTTAGGTACATAGGTAGGTACTATCCCAAATTTACGTTCAACATTTTTATTTTGTTCTTGTTTATTACTTGAAGTTCACAACTTACATAATAGGAATCACAGAAAACACAACAAAATAAAAGCAACAAAGATTTGAAATTAACTTCACTCCGAATAACAAATTAAATTATAACTATAATTATTAATTACCGCGCGCGCATACTTAAGGTATTTTAAAAACGCACGCTAATTTCCTAGGCAGCGACCCTATCGACAAACAGCCAATTTAAAAAGAAAACTGCGAATCATTAACGATTATCATAAAATAACAATAGGATAACTTTACATTTAATATAATTACTTACTGGTTCCTCGACCTTGGAAAAATAGATTTCGAAGGGGTTCTGGAGAACTTGTATTGTGAATACTGAAATTGCAGTAGCAACAAAAAAGGACTAAAGTTAGTTAATTTAAGACCTACTAGTTAATTACAAAATCCAGAAACCAGAAATTACAGCTTTTTAACTATATTGACCCGATTTTTTCATTTGAATTTGCCAGTTATTTATCGGTACACCCTTTATATTTGTAACTAACATCAGCTAGTGTTTATATTCGAATGAGCATGTAAAATTTCTCGGTTTTGAAACAGTAGCTGAGGGGTTTTTTTAACGTTTTTATCGTATCGTTTGTACTTAATAAAATGTGAAAATCATTAATTCTACAAATATAAAGCAAACTGTTTCTATGTACGCAATGGGTGATACGGAACTCAGTAGTGGAGGATAGAACATTGCCGCGGTTGATTTGATTATTCAATATTAAAGTACTTAGAGATCGGCCGATCGATTAAAATACTGCGAATTTTTTACAATCATTTTCACGCGCAGCTAGATGTACGAAAATGGCGCTTTGCGCCACATTAGTATCTTTTCAACACACTTGCTCGTAACGTAGGTATTATTGAACCGCTATTAGGCTCGTAATCCAAGATATTAAACACGCGTGCCTTTTCATTACGTTATTGTTCTAGTGCGGTAATAACATAACCTGACCAACTAGGTTTGCAATCATTTGCAAGTATTATGTCATGTAGATGAAGCATTCGAATTTAGTCAGGTTATGTTTATTTTTTAAATTGACCAAAGAGCTGACATGTGGTAAAAATAGCGGAATCCAAGACATTATTACAATATACTATAAATTTTCGTAAATAAATAAATAAAATATTTAAATTGTGCATCCATATTATCAAGTAATTAGGTATATTAAATGTAAAGTTATCATATTTTTATAATATGATAATCGTTAATGACACGCATTTTTTTTTATATTGGCTGTTTGTTGATAGGATTGTTGCCTTACAAATTTGCGCGCGTTTAAAAATTTCTTAGGTACTTAAGTATGCGCGCGCCGTTTTAAAGTTACCATTGTATTTGTCGGAGTGGAGTGAATTTCAAATGTTTGTTGCGTTTATTTATTTTTGTTGTGTTTACTGTTATTACTTTTATGTGAATTGTGAACTTCAAGTAATGAACAAGAAAAAAATAAAAAGGTTAACCGTATATCATTTTACCCTATATTCGGAAATCAAGTAGTATCGCTGCATTTTTAGGGTTCCGTAGCCAAAATGGCAAAAACGGAACCCTTATAGATTCGTCATGTCCGTCTGTCCGTCTGTCACAGCCAATTTACTCGGAAACTATAAATGCTACAGTAACTAAATTTGTTAAGGGTATGTGTTGTATGAACCGCTACAGGATTATGATACTAAATTGTAAAAAAAACCATTGGGGTGGGGGCCCTCCATACATGTAACTGGGGGATAAAAAAAATTTTTTAGTTGTATATAAGCGTGTGGGGTATTAATAGAAAGGTCTTTGAAAATGATATGAAGGTTTATACATTTTATTTTTATTTAAGCAAATCATTTTCGAGATATCAGCTCTCAAAGTATGAAAAATGTGTCCCCCCCCCTTTATTTTTTAAACTACGCGATATAAAATTCTAAAAAAAATATATGTTATGCACATTAATAAACTCTATCAACGATTTTTGGTTTGATTAAATTACCTCGTATAGTTTTTGAAGTAGGTTGATTTAACTGTATTTTTTTAATAATAAATTGATAATGGTACGGAACCCTTTGCGCGCGAGTCCGACTCGCACTTCGCCGGTTTTTGGTATGTTGTTTAGACACCACCACAGGGCAGTAAAAAAACCACATTTTGCAAGCAAAAAAAAGTTGTTCTAGTTGGGTAGCACGTGAAAAACTGCGAAATTTACGGCCATTTTCTAGTTTCTGATTTTTATTTAAAAAACCTTACGTTTTTTGATATTATATGTTATTAAACGTTTAAAGACTAATAAATTTCCAACAAGTTGAGCTAACATGCATTACGTAGGTCTTATAGTTTCAGAGATTAAAGACTTTAAAAAGTACTCCTTTTTGTAAACTAGACAAAATTTTGTGTTTTGCTAACGTTTTCGGCTTAATATCGCCTCACCTAATTATGTTACGAAAAACATGCAATAATGCTTATAGCGCACTTAATATTCTTTAATTTAAGGGTAAAATTAGGTCAGTGAACTTTGTAGTTGAAAGTATAAACGCGAAATTCAAAAGGCAGGAGGCCCGCTATCTAAGTTTTTCATACAAATCGCAAGTCGAGATGCAAAGCTGCAATTTTGGTATATTATAAAAGCCTTCTAGGTATATACGAAAATGCATATTAAAAGAAAAACAAAAAAATAATTTGGGCATAGGACGTAAAAATCTGATTTTTTTTAGTTTTTGACGTTTAAATAAAAATCTATTATCTTTTTGATACTAATTGCTATAAAAACAAGAAAGACATTAAATTTGAAAGGATTTAAGCTACGTTGCATCACCGTAAATTATATATATTTTGAGATACGACATTTCATATAGTGCCCTTTTATCAAAACATAAACAAATTTTAGGTTACGTTAAAGCTATTCACTAAATATTGGCAAAACGTTCGCGCTAAGAAAAAAAAGTAATTGTAGATAATAACTACATTAAATTTGGACCAAATTGAGCCGATAACAATTACTGTAAGTCTTATAGTTGGGGGTCTACGAGGCTTCAAAACATGCATTTATTTTCTTAACTTAATGAAGGGCATATTTTGAAATGTCGTATCTCTAAATCTATATAATATAGGGTAATGCAAGGTAGTTCAAATCCTTTCAAATTTAATATTCTTTCTAAGTTTGGTAGCAATTAGTATCGAAAAGATAATAGTTTTTTAATTAAACGTCAAAAAGTAAAAGAAGTCCAATATTTTTTCAGTTTTTTTTGTCCTATGCCGAAATTCCTTTTTTGTTTTTCTTGTAATATGCATTTTTTACATCCTTATAGGGCCTATATAATATACTAAAATTGCAGCTTTGCAACACGACTTGCGATTTGTATGAAAAACTTAGATACCGCTATCTATTGCCTTTTGAATTACGCGTTTTTATTTTCAATTACAAAGTTTGCTGACATGATTTTACCCTTTAACGAAAGAATATTAAGTGCGCTATAAGGTCATTATTGCATGTTTTTCGTAGCATAATTAGGAGAGGCGATATTAAGCCAAAACGTTAGGAAAACTCAAAAAAAATTTTTTTTGAGAAATTCTAGAATGAAGAAAATTATTGCTAAAAAAAAGCTATTGGTTTTTTAAATATTTTCTTTTTGTAAAAGTATTACTACAAATAAAGCATTTACTTACAAAAAAATTAGCGTCCTCACTTTGATACAAGTAGGATAAAAAAATAGCAAATTCAAAATTTTACGCTAAAAACGAATCAAAACAGCATTAATGTACGTAAATAAAAAAATAAAACATATCCCAAGGATTTTTGATAATGTAAAGACTGCCCTAGACCTTAAACCTTCGTAAAAGCAAAAAAAAGTGATACTTAATAATGAGGATTTTTCGGAGTAGTCGGTCAAATAAACTTAAAAAAGCTTAAAATTTTAAAGTAGTAAAAAATGACTTGAATAACTACACAAATTGAGTTTTCGTGGTACTTTCTGTCTTTTTTTATTGATAAGAACAACAAAGAGACGAAATTTGACTTTATTTTTAAATTAAAAATTTAGAAGTTTTTTTTAAGTTTATTTGACTGACTACTCCGAAAAATCCTTATTAATAAGTATCACTTTTTTTTGCTTTTACGAAGGTTTAAGGTCTAGGGCAGTCTTTACATTACCAAAAATCCTTGGGATAAGTTTTATTTTTTTATTTACGTACATTAATGCTATTTTGATTCGTTTTTAGCGTAAAATTTTGAATTTGCTATTTTTTTATCCTACTTGTATCAAATTGAGGACGCAAATTTTTTGACAGTAAATGCTTTATTTGTAGTAATACTTTTACAAAAAGAAACTAATTAAAAAACCTAACAGTTTTTTTTTATTAATAAATTTCTTCATTCCAGAATTTCTCAAAAATTTTTTTTCAAAAATTCATAACTCGAGAATACAAAAAATCGGCTAGCATACATGGGGTATATTCTGATAGCTCATGACGTGAGGAATCTAAGCAAAATTTTTTGACGTCAAGGTTTGGACCACCCTGTATAATGTCAAAAAACGTAAGTTTTTTTTAATAAAAATCAGAAACTGAAAAATGACCGTAAATTTCGCAGTTTTTCACGTACTACGTAACTAACACAACTTTTTTTTGTTTGCAAAATGTGGTTTTATAGTGCCCTATGATGTCTAAACAACATACCAAAAATGCAGCTATACTGCATGCTTTGCGAGTTTAATGTAAAGTTTGACCGTACTACTAAGTAAGTAGTAATTACCTAGCAACAAAGTTAATAAAAGTGTTACTAAAAGTCGGTTATTCGTCACAAGTGTGTTGAAAAACGTCGTATACTTAAAACTCGTGTACATTGATCATTATACTCTCTGTTATCTTATGCGCGCGAGCAGCAAACGAGCCTCGAGTATAATGATCAACTTAGCACACTTGTATCATAATGTACTATTATATGTCTTCGAAACTAGGTACTTACCTACCTCATGGACTCTTAAAAATATTGATTGATATCCAAAATAATTACCCATTACACAAAATTGTCGATAATCGAAATATTGATTGATATCCTTATACAGAATAAGTAATAGTACTACCCTACGTATGAGTCTACTTCTGTAATTTTCTGTAGGTAGCAGTAACCTATTATTTTCCTATCCTAAGAAAATATACAATACCTACAGTGTACCCACAATTTAAAACTGTTTGTTTATAGGTAGGTACATATAATGTAATGGAATTACATGTGGGCGTTTATGCTGAGTTATAATTTGGGCAATGTATTGAACATTAGGCGGTATGAGGTGGAAAGGATCACTGCGAAGTTTATCACGTATATAATGTATTCCTCCTTTAGCATTAAGTACCCAAAGACCTACGCAAATGGGAATATGATGTACGTACACCTACATCTTAACATGACGATCAATGCAGACATAAAACAGATGCACCAAAGGTGTTCGGCAAATCACCAAGAGTACATAGACGGCCAATAAATGCCCCAGGCAGCGCAGAGCCGGATAATCGCCGGTTTATGGCCGCCCATGTGCGCTTGCGCCCGTTTCTGAGAAGCCCGAACACTCCCTTACGACTGTCGTAAAACCTGTGGTAACATGTGCAATGGCAGCGCGCATCGATGATCGAGAGGAACGAGGATTTTAGTCCTCCAATGTTAAGCCAATAGATTTTACATCTAGTACTGCAGTCTTTACATTGCTTCTGTTGAAATTACAAGGTGCTTAGACAAGTTTCCAATCGCTAACGCTTAATCGACAATCGTAAACGAAAGGCAGCTAACTGTCTTTGTCGCACTATTATGAAAGAGTGACAGAGAGGGAAAACTACGATATGCTACTAAGCGTTAGCGATTGGCAACTTGGCTAAGCATCCAGGAAGTTTGTGTTCGATTATAATCAGTTAGGTACAGTTACAGCGAGGTAATGCTGCCAGCATCCTTGGCACCATGCCGCGGGGGCCCAACTTTTTAGATTTATTTTAGTTTTATTTAGTGTTAATTTGATAGGTTACTTTAGTTTAGTTATATTTTATTCTTTAGTTTATTTAGTTTTATAGTATAACATATTTATCAGTTAGGTACATATACCTAG
The DNA here is from genome assembly GCA_025490895.1 of Thaumatotibia leucotreta. Lineage (NCBI taxonomy): Eukaryota > Metazoa > Arthropoda > Insecta > Lepidoptera > Tortricidae > Thaumatotibia > Thaumatotibia leucotreta. The sequence goes on along the minus strand of JALPQI010001112.1, from coordinate 33,838 downwards.
TTCGAAAATCATAAACAATGTAGGTACCTAGTAAATACAAAATATTGCGACAGTAAACTTAACTCTACGATTTTGACACCTTCCTGCTGTTGTAGGTACACATCGGCATTGAAATAAATCATCCTTATAAATAACTGGATTCACATTTTTTTTGAAATTATAGGTTATAACAGAACACTTTTAATTTAAATTGCTATTTTGAAGTCTGAATAAAATTTACAGACTTTGGGTATTCTAACCACAAAGTTGATTAAATGATTAATCAATTAATCGTTCTCTGAAAAATACATATTTGCTACCGGTAACTATGAAAATGTAAATAAAATTTCAGAGGCACACTCTAATTTATTAGCGTTTTGTTGTCTATCAAACTAACGCTAATTAAATACGCTCTAAGGTCATTACTTTACTCACTAGTGATTAAAATACGTTTTACCCGCTCGAATTAAAGGATATTTCATATACTTATCATTGTTATTTTTTGGACTGGTCCTAGAAGCAAATAAAAGTACATTTAGGCCAGTAGTTAAAAACTACCTATTAGTTAATTTGTCAGTTTAGAGATTAGAAATCGACATACCTTTTCACACTCTAAGTGTTCTTATAAAGTCTTGAACAACAACAAACACTTACTTAGTTTTTGGAATAAAGGTCCGTGCACTGCCAAATGTACCTACAGTAGTCTAAAGCTGAAGTGCCGAGGGAGTGAGTTAGTACGGGGCAAACAAAAGACAGTCGCCTCCCAACAGGCCCAGACAAGATGCCTTTCTGCAATTATAGATTCACGATAAACGAAAAGTTATAAATGTATTAAAAAACTGATTCCATAGAAAAACCTTGCTTAGGCCTGCAGTTCTACGTTGTAACATTTTGTACAAAATTCCTCATTGGCCCTCTGATCTACCGCACTCCTAAGTTCTTTTCAGACGGAAAACGGCAACATTACATAACGTAGGTACCTATTAGAGAAATAAAACCGGCCTAGAGCATGTCGGGCCATGCTTAGTGTAGGATTTCATAGTTATTCAAAAACGAAATAGTTCTATTTGAAAGTAATCTATAAGCCACTATTGATGATATTTTTAATATTTTTTGAACCCATGGATCATCGGTCATCAGCGGTCATCTCCTTATCTCCTTATTATATTTGTAATACCTATTCAACGATACCCCACACTATAGTATTACCTACAGCAAAAAAAACATCCCCACTCTGTTACTGGGGAAAGCAGAAAAAAAGCTACCATTTTGTTGGCGTGATTAAGAAGTAGGTATGTATACCGTTATCAAATTGCAATTCCTAGTACTAACGGCCACTGAGCTATACTGCGGACAGACAGGCGGTCAGACGGACAGACAGACATGGCGAAACTATAAGGGTTCCTAGTTTCCTACGGAACCCTAAAATGAACCCCCTGCTAAACCATTGTCGGCTAAACATTCATTCAGGTATCTAACAGTTAGGTGTCCAAACTATTAAAGTACCCATAATGCAATGCAAAGAATAATTATGTTTTACAGGCAAGTACCTACTTATTTGAGGTTTTCGGGTAGCTTCGTCAAAATATAAATATATATTTTTTAAAGTATAGGTACCTACGTATAGGCACATCGTTGTGATGTATTTCTGTATAGGTACGTGATGCTGCGTACGCGCCGCGCAGCGCAGGCCGGGGAGCGTAGTGGGTATGATCTGTTTACATGAACGCCCGTTTGTTCCAAGCGTTTGATCTTTATAAATGCAATAGGTATTTCGAGAATAACGTCGACGGCGAGTTACTGTAACGCACATTCGCTTTAATAAAAAAAAATCGAGAATGATTTTAAGAAAGACAACCTTGATGTTTTGTTTATTCGTTCATAGGTGCTCCGTTTATGAGCATTTTTGATTAGACATCTGACGTCTGTTTAAAAATCTAATTTCGTGATTCACCACCGCTCTATGAAGAGCTACGATATGATACCAATATCCATACCTAATTTAAACATATTTGGGCATAAAAACCCTTCGCAATCACTACTTTTTTTTATCTCTCTAGAGTTTTGCAGATAATTTGTTTTTGTCTGCTATTAACGTTTTCGGTGACATATGTCGATAGGCGGGGTGCTTGTATGGTTGATAATAATAACGCTTAACTCTTTCACTGTCAGCTAAAGAGTGCTATTTATTATTCTTTTTTTTTTTTTTTTTAATTCAAGTAAGCTTATTAATAAGCACTTTCGAATCGTCTGACATGAGAGAAAAAAATCTACTACTGGTTCAAACCCTACGCCGTTCCTGAGAAGAACCAGTAAGAAACTCAGGTGGACTTATTTTTTCAAAACAGTATAATAATACATCTTATTAAAATAACATGCATTAAAGAATGTATTACATAAAAAAAAAAAGATTATTATAGACATTTTTATAAAGACAGAAATAAATAAAGGATCATAATATTAAACAAAAATAATTATTATTGTACAAGTTCGCAACATTATTAAGTATCTATATCTAATACTACTAGAGATGTAAAGGTCCTCTAGTTGTCAGAATAAAGAGATATTAAGATTTAGAGATGTAAAAGGTCTCTAATCGTCATGATTTTAACAATAATAATAAAATAGAAAATTAACAATTTAGTGACAATTTAGTGACAATCACGAAGCAACTATTCTTATTATTTAAAAGACAACAGCCAATACCTATTTAAATATGACATCACAATAAAATAAACTCTAATATTAAATTAAACTAGAGATGTATATTCTCTAATGTCAATAATACATAATTTTGGAGATGTAAAGTGTCCCCAATGTCAGTTAATAAATAATAATAATAATGATTTGGAGGTGTAAAGAATCTCCAAATGTCAATAAAAAGTAAATAAAAAGGTATATGAAACAAATGTTTCATGTCAGAAGACAGTTAAACTAAAAGTCTTGTAAACTAGTGCTACAGAATACATAATTATTATGTATCCAATAAGTCAAAATTTTGCTATATAAGGAGATAAATGGGCTCCATGGTGAAATAAATATTAAGTGTGGAGATGTAAAAGGTCTCCACGGTCAAAGAAATTAAATGCTAAGAATAATAAATAAAATTTATAATTTTGGAGGTGTAAAGGCTCTCCAAACGTCAAAAAAAAAAAAATAATAATAATAAAGAGGCTGTTAAGCTAACAGTCTTATAAACTAAGTCTACAAAATACATAACTAATATGTATTCAAGTCAATGTCATGTAAATCTAAGACAGCTCTTGAGACTGAAGACACGGCCATGGTTCCTCGTCATTCAAGTAATCGTCAACTTTATAATAACCCTTTTTGAGAAGACCATTTTTGATGTACATTTTGAATGAATTATAGGGCAGTTCCCATGCCTCTAAGGGTACTTCGTTGAAAAAGGTAACACAGTTTCCAACAAACGACTTTTTTACTTTCTGTAGACGAAACTTGGTAACCAATAACTTATGCTTGTTCCGTGTGTTGCGGCTGTGAATGTCAGAAAGCTTTTTAAAGGATTTAATATTCTTATGTGTGTACATTATCACATCCAGTATGTATTGTGAAGCTACTGTGAGAATATCTATTTCCTTAAATCGTTCTTTCAGTGAGTCGCGAGAGCTCATATTGTAAATCGATCGAATAGCTCTCTTCTGAAGAATGAAGATGGTGTCCAAATCTGCTGCTTTGCCCCAAACCAGTATGCCATAAGACATAATACTGTGAAAGTAACTAAAGTAAACTAGGCGAGCTGTCTCCACGTCAGTGAACTGTCGGATTCTTCTAACTGCATACGCGGCAGAGCTCAGCCTTTTTGCCAGGGTAGATATGTGAGGAGCCCATTGCAGATTGCTGTCCAAGGTAAGGCCCAGAAAAAGTGCATTATCAACAAGGTCTAGCTTCTCACCATTTAACGTGATAATAGTTTCAGACTTTCTTACATTTGGAAGCGAGAATCTTACACATTTGGTCTTCTTCGCATTAAGAAGTAAATTATTTGCTGTGAACCACTCTGATACCTCTTTCAAAGTTTCATTGACTTGTCTGTAGTCAATTTGTTTTCTGTCAACTTTGAAAATTAACGATGTATCATCAGCAAACAAAACTATGTCACATTTATCTTTTACAAGGTTCGGCAAGTCATTTATGTACACCAGGAAGAGGAAAGGCCCCAGAATAGAACCCTGAGGTACTCCAAGCTTTACAGTCTTGCCACAAGACTCAGTTCCATTTACAACCACTTTCTGGGTTCTTAAATTTAAGTAAGAACAGACAAGGTGGAGAGCTTCCACTGACAATCCATAGTATTTTAGCTTGTGTAATAGTGTATCATGATCCACGCAATCGAATGCTTTGGAGAGGTCGCAGAAGACACCAATAGCATCTTGCGAATTTTCCCAGGCGTCGTAAATATGCTTGATTAGTACTGAGGCGGCGTCTGTAGTTGAACGACCTCTTGTAAACCCAAATTACTGATTCTGAAGCAGTTCATTCCTGTTGAAATGTTGAACCAGTTGGTTCAATATGATTTTCTCAAACACTTTACTCAGAACAGGAAGTATGGATATAGGTCTAAAGTTTCCAAGGTCATATTTGTTTCCTGATTTAAATAGAGGAATCACTTTGCTGTACTTCATTAGATCGGGAAACACACATTCTCTTACACAAGCATTAAACACATTTGCTAAGTACGGTGCAATAACATCGATAACAGATTGCATGACTATCACAGAGATTCCCCAAAGGTCTTCGGAGTTCTTCAATTTCAAGGACTTGAACATTTTGATGATCTCATTTGGGTCTGTATACTGAAAGTGAAAATCTTTGTTCCATGGTTTGATATTGTTCATATCCAAGAATGAGCCAGCCTTAGTCACAGACGAATTCAAGTTTTCAGTAGTATCTTTGGCTATGTTGATGAAGAAGTGTTGAAAGGCGCCAGCAACGTCCAAGTCCGCAGTCAAGATTTGGTCATCCACTCTCAGTTTGTATTGGCCGTCACGGGGTTTTGTCTTTCCAGTTTCAGAGCGTATCACATGACTTGACCATTCATTGACTTGACCTACTTTTAGTATTTACCATAATAGCTTTTGGGAGTCAGCATAGCTCTTTTTGGAAGTTTCGGAAGGATCGACAATCTTTTGATATTATGCATAATATATGTAGTAGGTACTAGGTGCTACTATTAAGTAGTGCCTACTCTTGACTACCTACTCGTAGTTAATACTAGTTCCGAAAGATGAACTAATTTCCAAAAAAATATCTATTCTGCGTCTATTAACGTCTATTCTGCGCTTCAACACCTCACTGGTAACGGGAATGCACTTATTATTTGCCTTTCCTGTATATATGTACAGTAGGCACAAAATTTTTACCTTCACCATTGATTAAGGGAGGAATTTACTTAAAATATTTAAATATTTATTTATAAATATAAATATTTGTTATAAAATAAGTAAATAGAGGCATACAGAAATTGTAAAATGTAACTTTATAAAACGCGAACCTGTCTAATGAAAAAGTATATTTGTTGTCCCCGGTCCCGGCCGTTGCCAGTAGCCGTCATGAGCTATCGCTACGTCATTAGATAATGCGCGATTACTTTCTATCCATCGCGTAGCCTTAGGTACCATAAGTTGGAAAGTAAAGGATACGTTAGATTTTACTAGATACGTAATGGTTTACGTAGGTATCGAGTAAAACATTACTAAGTTATAGTACGGCTACTGATTTCGTGTCCAACTCTTTCACCGTTCATGAACTTCAGGCTGTCCGTCTCTAGCACAGATGTCATATATAGATCAAGCAAACGTATCTACTTAGCGTGTCAAATTAACTCAGTGAAATCCACTGAGTTGTCCGTCTTTAATCGCAGCTTGCAGCTTTCGGGCGTCAAATTTTGTAAGTTGAAGTGAACAAAAACATTAATAATGCCTACTTAAGTAATATTATTTGCAACAACATAAAAAATATGAACACTCAAGAGCCTGAGACATATTTAAAATCAAAGGCAAGTAACAACTTCAGTACAAAATCTGACACGCTCGGCCGCCATACAAATGAATGAACTTGTTTCTTCTATCCAAATCTAATTCTGTGGTCTCTAGAATTCACTCCCTTTCCTTGTAAAACCCGATACGACAAGCTCCATACACACTTGAACGAGTATTTAAAAGAAAGCCTTGGGGACATCTAATATTCGCGGCAGAATTTGCGTAACATTGATAACATCAGGAATTAAGTCCCTCTATTTGTTATTTTTTTACTGTGTTAAATTGTGGAATAAAGTTTGAATAAATAATTAACACCAGTAGTAAGCTTGTCCCGTTCTTGAGCGTACAGCAGCTACAGTAGCCGTACCAACTACCAAAAGTTGCAGCGGCATTATTGAAGCGCGTTTACTTTCTATCCGGCTCGCTCGCGCCAATACGCAAGAACGAGCGAGATGGATAGAAAATAAACGCACGTTAATAACTTAGCCGAATCTCATGGTAGAGCGACAGGTGGCTTTTGATGGTCAGGCGTTTACCGTATATTGTATTACGCGTCACTTTCGCACTCTCATACTTGTTAGGATGTGACGGCAACTACGACAAACGATTAAGCACGCGACCATCATAAGTCTACAGTTTTGCAAAAATATCGGGTTATTCCCACCTGTTACCACCAACTTGACACCAGTGGTAACAACTGGGATTTTTTTTCCACCTGTTACCACTGGGAACAACTGGGAATTAAAATTCCCAACTGTTACCACCAAACTAATTATTTTAGTAACTAACCAAATATTTTAGTGGTAACTAGTGGGAAAAAAATCCCAGTAGTTACCACCAAGTACTCTGGTGGTAACAGGTGGGAAATAAATTCACAGTTTTTACCACTGGTGTCAAGTTGGTGGTAACAGGTGAGAATAACCCAAAATATCGCTTAACCCGAAATTATTAACAGAGCACATTAGTCACTGTTTGTTACGTGGGATTGTTTATATTATAGCTGATTATTTTCTTCTTCATTCAATGAAATTATTTATCAATGGAGAAGTACGATTTTTTAATTACCATATGCATACGTATTATTTGACTCCAATTGACTTGGTATAAACAAAGAAGTTAAATCTAACTCATTCATCCTCTTTTTAACGGCGGTTATATATAGAACTGGTTAAAATAAACCTAGTAATTGACACTGAGATAGATCCATTTGCCGCAATGTGTGCGGTCCTGTTTGAGACTGTCGGTCCGTTACAGGCTTGGATCCCCAGGTTGAACAGGGTTAATATCACTGTGAAAAAACCTAATGCGTCCAAAGACGATATAGACGCGGTACAAAAAAATATTCACCCTTTTACGACCCCGATCCCTTGTTTATACAACAAGTTTTTGTAAAACAGATTTGCGTATGATGTTGTATGTAAACATATTTATTTTTGTGTTACCCGTTGCATATTATTCAGACCTATTTCGAACATTAACGTTTTTGCATTATGTCGAAGTGTTCAACCTATCCATAGCATTACCTGATGAACCTACTTATCAATTACAGGGTCACATTTGGGTCATGGAGCACGAGTGAACACAATAATAACAAAAAAAAAAAAAAATGTACCTAGAGCTAATTGAGCCTCAATCGCTAGTTAACCCTTCATATGTCTAAGCACTGATCAGTGACGAGGAAACTATTAGAAAAAAAAATTCGCGACACACATTAAGTGTCAATTAACTCATAACGCTGTTCACTCCTGCCCACGACCCTAATGTCACCCTGCATACTTATGCAGGGTGGCATACAGATTATTTTTGATTGGGTTTTTTTATTTATTTAATACTAGCGACCCGCCCCGCTTCGCACGGGTACTATACCTACATAAAAACCTTCCTCTTGAATTACTCTACCTATTAAATCATTAAATCTCATTAAATTCCGTTGCGTAGTTTTAAAGATTTAAGCGTACAAACGGACATAGGGACAGAAAAAGTGACTTTATTTTATACTAGGTATGTAGTGATGATGATGTAGTGATCTATAAAATATACGCAGAGGCAGCTCATGGTAAGCACACACGAACGCAGTGTAAAGGTTTGAAACGTCGGTAATATAGCTACACCCGCCGATATACCTACTTCGTCTCCATAGTTTCATTTCATGAATATCGATTCTCTGAAACTTGTTGTGAATTTTATATACCTAATTAATATTACTACCCAATAATTAAACCTACAATACACAATACACATAGGCATTTAATGTGTGTATGATAATTTAACTAATGTCTACGATTATCACATAATTATTTTCCTTGATTTAGGGTGGATCGGAGGCGCAATACCAGATTTTCATCGAATGGGCACTTCGTGCGTAACCTGATAATGTAGATGACTTACATGATCTACAATAATTGTTTTGTATCAGGTACAGAGAAACAAATACCTATTATTATGACAGTCTTGGCGAATTATTTTTTTGTTAAATATGCGTTTCTCAAATTCGCGCGTGACGTTCAATTATCCTGTAGGGGAGAAATGAAAACTGGCGATAATCATTTTCACTTAAGATCTATCAATATATAATATTCACGCCTAATTTGATATACGCATGTTTATATTCTGGAATATTGCGTCCCCGTGAATCCTTAATGCGAATTCTGACGTCAACCGATGTTCGGTGAACCTGCCAACTCAGAATCCGTTTTACTTTTAATGACTGATCATTTGAGCACGAGCGAGAATAATTACATATCATTAATGCCTGTAATTTCTGATACCTATTTAAAAATTTTGTTGGCAGATTTCCGGCATTCAGGATTCACAGTCTTTTGCTGGCGAAATTATTTATGCGATGGTCATAATTATATAAATAAAAGCTTGTAACAAGATGCTGCGCGGTCTACACAAGAGAACAGTAAAATCGCATGCTTCGTTAGAATGTATAAAATTATGTATGATAATTTGTCGGTTTTACTGCTCTCTAATATTTTTGTTCTTCCTGTCGATATGGTCCTAGTATGAGCATTAGTCATCTTTATTGTAGCGGTAAATTCCCACAAGCTCTATGCGAGCATGCCTCTTAAAATCCTATAAATCTTTAACTGAGCGTTTAAAGTACGTAGCGTTATTTGGAAAAGTTGGGTGCGCCGGCGCGTGTCTCTCGTCGCTTGCCCACTCGAGAGCATTTACCAGCGGCCGTGATCTACGAGCGCGCCTCGCGATGACAACCGCCCGCGCCGCGCCGGCGCAAGACCAGTGTTCGGTGCTGTCGTTACCCAACTACTTGAGCTAAACAGAAGCTTACTCACTTCCTCTTACTTGAACTTTTTTTTGTTATAGACACTTAACGTTATCGAATACTACTGATCTTCAAGTTATGGATGTATTTAGTTAGGTAATCCACAATTCATGTGTAGATAAACGGATAATAATTTATTTAACACGGATATAATATTGTGAAATATCGACGCTTATAATTAATCTATATTTCAAGATGCTACGTTGTCGTAAAGCAGCATCTTGAAGGCAGGTATTATTTTAGATTTGCAGCTTTGTTCATGATAATTGATAAGCAAAGGTTTTAACTAAGTAAGTAGGTAAACAAAACTTTCATCACTCCATATGGTTGTCTACACGTTTGTAGGAACTACCTATCTAAGTATCTACATACTCGTATCTCATTATCAAAATAACGTTAAGATATTAATTGAGGTTCATATATATATTACTCTTATGAAGTCTAATTAACTGTTTATTGCTGACAATCGGAAATAAACATCCCTCAAACCTTGAGTGCAAACACGTTGCACCAAAATTGCTTAAAGTTTAGGGGTTGATCTGTGTGTAAGATGTAGGTACATTATCTGGTCATTTTATACAAGTATTGTCACTTGTAAGTAGTGTCACTTACGATACTATTCTTAAACCTATATATAATTCAAGAAACTTTTCTTGTGTTATAAGCGCTACATCTAGCAACACGTGTCTTTAAATTCTCAGAAAATAGTTTCATCCAGTTCAGTTTCACGTAAAACCGCCCAATCGGGAGCAGTGCCGGGTTTGTTTAAATTACGACGATTACCAGAGGCGTGCACGTGGTGCCGACAACAGACGCGGCGCAGGCGCACGGCGATCGATGGGAACGCGTCCGACACCCCGCAATTATACTTTACACGCGTAAATTTAATCGGATGCATGTTCCACAAATCACTAGTCTTGTTCATGTATCAACGCTGTATGGCGCCGCTTGTTTTACTAGTAAGTAGCCGTACCACGAGTTGGTATTGGCAAGTAACGGTAGGTAGTTACGTCTATAGTTAACACTGATAGATCACTTTGTTTTATACTGAAATTTATTCTGAATTATCGTATACTCAATTTGCTATAATTATATGAAGGATAGGCCGATATTGTGAGTGTTAATATACGAGTAAGTTAGGTATTAGTCTGCAATTAGAAATGCATTAAAAAAACTCGACATGTCTTCTTATTTTAGCTCTTTTGATAGGTAATTTAACATAAAATGTAAAGGTAACTAAGGCTAAAGCTATCTTTTTAACTTTTCATACATTACGTAGATAAATATCGGCTACCTTTAGCACAGCGGAGGTTGCGTGATATAGTTGTTTTGTCCTTTACCTGATTTATGGTAAAATCAAGCTGGATATGTGAAACGTAACTATGTTACTCTTTCACCGGACAGAACTGATCGAGATGCACGAAGTATTTCAGTTTCCTGGCTGTTTCACTTATCCAACTTAATACTATCTAATCTAACTGAAGATTTTTTACCCACTAGATTTATGTTTGAATAAAATTACTTTCAGAATTTAATAAACTCTACAATTATGTCTGAATTTGTTTATAAATGGCTTAGTAGGTAATGCAATTCTGTAGTTTGATGTAAATATTCCAGATAACTGAAGAAGTAGTTAGATTCAGGGCAGGTAACGATATCCCGTCATCTGTAGTAATGTACTACTTATACCGTCTATACCCACTAAAAACTAAGTATAGGTATAATATTTAAATGAACTATTATTTCGTGCGAGAGCGAATGTTTATATCATAATTGATATAACTACTATTTAAAAGAAAATAACGATGAATATGTTTCTCTCTTAGGTACACAGGCGATGTTCGCAGGAATGCGCGGCGTGCACGGACAGATGCTCGGAGGCGGGTCGCTGGGCCTGGGGGGCTTCGGGCTGGGCTCGGCGCTGCCGACGCTGCCCGAGCGCAAGGCCTACGCGTCGCCGCCGCCGACCCCGCTGCCGGCGCTGCCGCCGCTGCCCGCCCTGCCCGCGCCGTCCGCGCCCTCCGCCCCGCCCGTCTCTGGCCCGCCGGCCGTCAGCTCCGCTTCGGTTCATGCCTACTACGATCACATGAAATACTCTTTACACCAGTAATTATTGTTAAATTGACGGCTCCTAAATTATAGCAGTCTAAGAAGATAAGAAGTGAGCGAGGACTCTCCGTGTGTGATCTAGACTTACTCATGAAAAAAAAACATAATTTTCCATAGTTGTGTCTTAACACAAGTATAAAAATATTGAAAGTTATTGGTATTCATTTGTAGATAATATTCCGACACCGAATGGGAGTTACTCTCTTTACAAGTTTGTGCCTAAATATTACCTACCCTAAACGATGTCCATTATTTTACCCTCGTAAGGCCCAATGTACATTAAACCTCTCATAAACTTAATAAAGTCGCATTTATTTTGTATAATTGATTTTACATACAAACGATATTCCCCACTATTCCTTACAGAGCATGGTTCAATTATTTTTTAATGAAAATATTTAGTATGGTGGGTTCTACGAGGTTATTAAGTCTAATTATATAATATTTACATAAAATAAATGAGAATGACTCTTAGTTATTTATTAAACCAAAGAATAGGTAACCAAAGAATAAGTCTTCAGGTACCTTAAATGAGTAAATGTGTCAGTAAACATATATTAAATAAATTGTATTATGCTGTAATAGTACATTAATGTAGAAACCGATACGAAAAAGGGGTTGCCGGCCAAAGACATATCTTAGACGGATAGGTCTGAGGCGGGCAACTGCACGGGCAACTGCACGATGTAGGGTTAACTGGTTAAGTCTATATAATACCCAACCCTGGATTGTGCAAGTGAACCTCTAAGTTTTTTTTGTTACGTAGGTAATCGACTTAGGATTAGTATGACATACTCCAATAAATAAAATGAATGTAATATTTACATTTATACTGTATAATATTTATGATAAGATGCCTAGTGAATATCCCACGTAATTTTGAAGTACTGAATGGTTTTGCATATCTGAGCAAACGCGAATAAAGTGCAACTGATATCTTAGGTAATAAGTGTATCTAATAGTCTTGTTTAGCGACATTTTATGATTTGTAAGACCTTATCGTTTTTAATAAATTATCTTTATTACACCTTTGTTTTTAGTCCTGCTTGCTTCGCTTATTTCTGAAAATACAATACATTAAAAAAAACCCAAGTGGCTAGTATACTGCATACCAAGTAGGTACCTCTACCTCACTGGGAGCGGGAATGCACTTTATTTTTTGGCCACCCTGTATAGTCCAATATTATGAGTATTTAAATGCACTGCAACACTTTAAGTAGTTCGAGCTTTAGCCCTACCATGAGCCGTCGGTACGTTATAATTATAACCGCTCTTTTACCGCGAGTACGAGCGGAATGAATAGAAAGTAAACCCACGTTATAACGTAGCGTAGCGTAGATTTAGCAGCTCATGTTAGGGCTACTGGGTGCTTAGCCAAGTAGCCAATCGCTAGCGCTTCATCGTTAATCGCAGCTAACTGTCTTTGTCGCACTAATATGAAAGAGTGACAAAGAGGGAAAACTACGTTACGCTACTAAGCGCAAGCGATTGAGCACCCTGGTAGTCTAGCTGTCATCGGGATGCACTTTCAGCTTATCGGCGCGGCGGTAGGCGTCGACAAGCGCGCGACAACAACGCCTCATTTTTTCACTCAACTATCGCATCGCCCTATAGTGGCGGAAAATATGTAGGTACCTATATGAAAAACCCTCAATTTAAAACTATACTCGCGAACGATATTTATTACGTTTGTATGAAGAATCGAGCTTGCTGGCGACTCTTAACGCTAGTGCGTAAGCTATAGTCTGACTATCTATCGGTGGCAGTAAAAAAGGCGGTAAATTTGAAAAATCTCGGGTTGGCAACAATGCAAATGTAATTCCTAATATGTTGGCTAAGGCCTACAAACCAAACCATAAAATCCTACTGTTAAAAATTCTACTGACAGCGATAGTTAGACAGAGTACCTACAGAGTATATATTGTTTGTAGACTAGAACTTGACTAAAACATCCATACTCACAGAGGATCATCATGAAACCCAATTTATAATTATAATTATGCTATTGCCTCGAATTTTATCAATTTCCGCGTGGCTCATCATGGGAGAGCTACATGTCTAAGTGTTGAGGATTTAATATCCAATCTAGTTCGTAGCATGTAGGTTTTATATAATGTTTATTTACTTCTTCTATTCCTTTCTTGTCTATTGCCTTTTTTTGGATTGTTCTGTCCAGTTGTCTAAGAGTTGTCAAATAAAATCTGGTACAAAAGGTCAACTGCTTCTTTTTGCTCTTCTAAGCTATCGAATCCCTTACACTAAGAGATTTTGGATATAAAGTAGGATTGAGACAAAAACTACACAAGACAATATTGTGTAACAAGATATAAATATGCAAAGAATAAATATTTTTTTACTCATCATCATCGTCATCATTAGCCAATTGACGTCCACTGCTGGACATAGGCCTCCCCCAGAGAGTTCCACAAAGATCGGTCGTGAGCTGTCCGCATCCATTGGACACCCGCAACCTTTACCAGGTCGTCGCTTCATCTTGTCGGGGGCCTTCCCACGCTGCGCCGTCCAGTGCGTGGTCGCCACTCGAGAACACGCCGACCCCACCGGTCATCGGTCCTCCGGACAATATGGCCAGCCCACTGCCACTACTTCAACCTGGCGATTCTTCGGGCTATGTCAGTCACTTTCGTTCTTCTGCGCATCTCGTCATTCCTGATGCGATCTCGCAGAGAAACCCCAGATTTTTGTACTAAATATTCTTATTTTATTTCATAATTTATATATACACAATTGCTTAGTAAAAATAGTGTCGGTTCTCAAAAATCCTAATGTTAGCATGGTCACTGTAATTAAAATGAGTATGCATTCTTGATGCATTCTCTGTCGGTCACATTTTTTTGTCTTGTCGCAGTACTCAGTCCAGTTTAGGTATAGGTTAGGTCCATGGTGGTTTGGTTACTTACACTTGTATTTGGAGTAAATTTCCAAATGGGTCATTATCAAAGATTATCATTATAGTAAATTTGGAGTTATAAATGTAATAATTATAACTATATTGTAATACATTATAATGATTATAATCTCATGTCACGTCGCGAACCACAGATAAAATATAGGGAAGATTCCGTGTATTAAGACATACCTGAACAAACTATTGTCATCCTTTACCATCTCAGTATGTATTCCATAAGGAAAAAGAGACAAACAAGGTAGTTCTACTCGGTCGTGAATTGTATCACCGACTCCATTTTCTTAATTTTTCTTGAACAATGCTACCAACCTGACTAGATAAAATGTCATTACTATTAGTGTTGTCCAGTCTTCATCGTATGCTTTTATCGGCAATAATAATATTTTTACCAAATTAGGTAGTGATGAACAGTGCGAATAAACCTTATTTCCTACCCAGAATCACGATCTTCTGCGATCCTTAATATGTCATGATTTCTAAATCTACACTTTAGGATAAAAATAAAATCACAAAATTAATGAAATATTTTCTTTAATTAAAATGTCAAATGTCATAAGAAGTGTTCTGTCTAAAACGTATGCCACTAGTTGGCGCCACTTAGCGGTAAGGTCCCGCTAAGAAACACAATTACCTAGCCTCAAAGAACAACTAACTAGAAGAAGGTCATTTTATTTTTTTACATAATTTTATTAACTTGTACAAATCATTTAAACACGAAACTATAGGCGCTCTGAGAATTTAGACAAGTTTCTGGACCTGACGCCTCAGTGCTGCCGCCCTGATGAACGGCATTTCAGAAAACCCTCATTATAACATGTTTTACGGAACTTATCATCCCTTAAAGCATACCTAACAATTTTCGTATGATGGCTTCTTTATAATTAATCAGTCTACACAAGTATCACATGAGTGTCATTATTAAACTAAACTTACTTTACTTTCTGGTTGACATGACATTGGATGATTACCAAATATGGTGGGTACTACGTCAGAATGTAATCACTTATGGGTACGCCCTTGCCTGAAACAACAGCTTAAAAATGTGCGGAGCATATTTTTGAATACTTTTTAGGGCACCAGTCGTCTGCCTTTTTGATATTTTTGACCCATATTAGCCTTTGTTCAGTGTCCTGTGGAAACCTGTTGGAAATTAAAAACATCGATTCATTTTCTGAGTTGGCTATCAATAGATTTATCGATATCACGATCGATCGCTTAAGTACAACACTATGCAATACAAATATTTGAATCCCACTATTTATAATTACATTACGAATGCAAATACGAATGGTTAATTCACAAAGCTACACACATGTATCCGGCAACAAATATTGAATAAGATTTTCAGTTACTTTTACCTTAATAAGGTTCGAAATTTTAAAATTCAAGTCAAAACTAAATTACCGGTGAAACGTAATGTCTTTATTTTGTTCATTCAGGTAACCCTGGCGGTTTTTACACCATGGAACCACACAAGTCATCACTTTTATCACATTCCGTGCACTTATCGAACAGAAATATACATGAAAAGCTTTATTTTAATCACTTTTACTATTTGCGGTTTAGGTGCACTAGTATAGCCAAACAAAGATCGTTGACAGGCATTGCTGGCGTCACCCACAGATATAATAGACTCGGTCTATTAAATTAATAAGTCTATGTCGCGAACAATGAAGATCGAAAATTTCGAAGTTTTGTACGAACGATAGATTTACGGCAACCCTAACAGCTGTCTATGTCAATGTCACAATGATGTCAATGTCACGTCTAGGTGAAGAAAACATTATTATGACATTTATGACTTTAAGCTCTACTTCGCAGTATTTTACGGTATTACACTAATATCTTCATCATTAATCATTATGAGTATGCACGATCGTATAAAATTAGTAGTGAAATTGTTGAAAATTTCGTCATTCTTTGGATGCAGTGGATTTCTAGTCACCTATCCTTTCCGTCAATTGCATAAATCTGTGTGTAAAATAGTGAATTCTAATGTTTTAGTAACGGAAAAGAAACATACCCCCGAGTACATCTACATAGACGATCCTAGCTACGATTTGACCGTCAGAATGGAAGAATATAAAGCATATAGGCAGTCAGTTGGATGGAATCGTATTTGGAAGAGTTTAAAACATTCTTTGGCGTGGCGATTACTATGGCTGTGCAAACACGGGAATCAAGAGCAGCGAAACATAGCACTAGTGCGGTTGGCTTCCTTCAACAACAATAAAGAATGGGACTGCGTAAAACTTGCGCAGGCTATGGACAAGAACACCGCGGTGCTACTGGCGCGCACACGCGGTGTCGACCTGCGCTACTTCTTGCCTCCGCCGATACACGTCAGAAGGGCTGCAAAATCGCCAGAACTACTGTCCTACAAATTCCATGATTTAATTTTAGCTGTCCTGAATATTCAGCACCACAGTTGTATACAACACTTCTTATCTAAGTATTTTGCTAATGTTCAGGAACAAGCAATGGAAGCTGACAATATTCCAGCCAAACCAGACACCTTAAGTGAACGTGAACTGTGCATGTTGTGCTTAGATGCTTTGTACCACCACTTCAGCATATTTCATAACAAGGATTATGATGAAGATCACTCAGTAAAATTGTTAGCAAAAATGGGTATGATGTCTTGCCTTGCTGAATTCTTCTTAAGGCATCCCAATGATATTGATGTGGATCTGGCAGTGCTAAGAGTTCTTACTGTTTTAAGTGTTCATACTAGTCTTCTTCCTGAGTTTTTTGAAAATGGTCTCATTAGAGAATTATCACGATTATTGCAATCAGGAGATGTTAGATTATCAAGTTCTGCAGCAGTGTGTTTGGCGAACCTGTCTGGGGAATACTGTTACCGTCCAGGGCTATACCTGCTACATCCAATTTATAGAAATACTATTACTCCTACATGTGACACTCTCCTGGTACATGGCTTGAGAGGTGGTGTTTTTGTTACCTGGAGACAAAGAGACCAATCCTGTGAGCCTGTTGGTATCATAGATGCCACATTGTCGGACCTTGAGTGTGGGGATGCAGTTCCAAAATTTGTAGATCAAGAATTACAACAGGTAATGGAAGAAATAATTGAATTAGAAGATGAGGCTTTGCTTGCCAATATAGAAGTTGTGTTGGAGGACCTACCTATTGATTCTAACCGGGACCCTGCCAGTGCATCCTTCTACACTGTGAAAAACAAGCGCATAGGCCTTATTCAAGAGAGGCAAGATCGCTGTATGTATACCTCTTGTTGGCCTAAGGATTGGCTCCCACAAGATTGTAATAACCTTAGAATTATTGGCGTAAACTATTTAACTACTTTATCAGATTGGCTGGATAGATGTCCTTTACAAGCTTCTGATATAGCTGCCCGGGCGTCAGAACTAGGACCTAATTTAATTGATGCTGGTGTGGGTAGTCATAATACACCAATAGTGTGGTTAGCTCACTCTATGGGTGGGCTTATAGTAAAACAAGTTCTGAATGTGGCTGCACAAAGCCAGGACTCCAAAGCTAACAAATTGTGTGAATGTACCAAAGCAGTATTTTTTTATAGCACGCCTCATAAGGGAAGTTCATTTGCAACTATGCCCAGAGCGGCCGCTGCTGTGTTGTGGCCATCTTCAGATGTACGCCAGTTACAAGAAAACTCACCAGTATTATTAGAATTACATCAATTGTTTCTCAAATATGCAGATAGATATAACTGGGAAACCATTAGTTTTGCAGAAAGTTTACCTACTTTAATAACAGCATTCAAGGTTCCTGTACATATGGTTCAGGCTGTGTCAGCAGATTTAGGAAGGGGACCATTCTACCAACTCCCTGTAGATCATTTGTGTATATGTAAGCCTGCAACTAGGCAAAGTATTTTGTATACAACATTACTAGATGTACTGCTTAGGCTGACAAACAAAGATGTAACACTAAAATATACTCATATTGAATGGTTTTTTGACATGTTATGGGGAGCCCTGCAAAGAAAAAAGGAGGAAGTAATGGAAGTCTTGGATGGATCTCATAGTAATGAAACTAATGAAGGTCTACGCTGGTCTGAAAGGTTATTATTGGATATTTTTACAGATGGTTTTACAGATTGATAATAAAACTATTAAAACTCGTACTTCTTTTTTTAGGGTTCCATACTCAACTACCATATAGTTTTGTCATGTCTGGCTGTCGGTACTCGGTCCGGATAATAAATAGTACTAACATACGTAACATATAAGTAGACTACCTGCAAAGCTGTAATTGCATTCAGACTACCTCTAATCTTCCTCTAATTATTTATTTTGCGAGCATTTCTCAAAACGAATCCAAATGTACAAAACATTTGGATCACGTCTTAGATTTTAATAAAAATTGGTAGGCTGATAGAGCCAATGATGCTGAGCAAGATCCACGCCACTTTTCCCAAAATGTCGAAAAATGTTTGTATGAAATATTCCTTTTTTATTACCGAAAATCTATAGAAATCTGGTAACAAAAAGGAAACCTCCATACAAACTTCCTGGGACATTCTGAGAAATGTGGTGGATCTTGCTCAGCATCATTGACTCTACCATACCAGTCTACCAATTTTTACCAAAATCGGAGACGTGATCCCAATGTACAAATTTTTTGAGAATTTTATTTTATTATACTTGCAGTTTAAGCTCTCGCTAATTTAATTCTTGAAGTAAACGTTAGATGGCAATAGAATGGAGCGAATAGAGACATCTAGTTATTGATACTTAAACTAAATACCTTGCGATTGCATGTGTATCAGCACTGGTTCTGCAGAGTTCAAATAGATGTCTCTCAGATCGAGTTACATGTATTCGATTGCCATACCTAATTTGTTTATTTAAGTCTTAATACATTAAACAAAAAAAATGTGTTATTACAAAAGATTGTACTTTTTTCCAATTATTCGGGTTTAATTATTATTCATTTTAACTGTACTATCTTGCTTTTATAATATTTTATGTCGGATTCAATACAGGACTAAGAGACATCTACTAGTGAAATAGCTGCAAGGTCTTTTAGGTGATTATTATGATAAACTAGATGTCTCTTATAGTACAGATAATTACATGCATTTTCGTAGGTTTATCTCGTTACCGTTTATTAACATGCGCCTTAGTCTAAGTATAAATTATGCTTTAAATAAACGCTATCTAATGTGGTTTAAGTATTTATACATATTTTAGGTCGGTTTGGTAATGTTATTTTATCGTCGTCGATTCTTACTCTAACTGATTGTTCGCTAGATGGCGTTACGGTGTTATGCGAATTTTTATCGAGTCACTTTTATTAGAATTTCTTCGTTTTGTGTTATGATTATAAATAAAAGTGCATGTTAATGCCATGTAAACTTGAAACGCGTCGTTCTATAGATATTGAAATTATTTTAGTACTTTGGAAATAATATACTATTAGTCAAAATAATAATACTACGTTTTTTCAAAATTTCGCGCACGTTATGAAATGTTAAATTATTTAAGTCCGTAATTAATTCCAAACTATCATCATCTTGGTACAGTCAGCATCAAAAGCACCTAAGCGTATTAAAAAGTTAAAGTCTGTAGGTATAGGTAAGGGAATCAGTGTTAAGTACAAGTTATACCAATATTAACATTATACAGTATCTATATGTAATTAAGCATTACACACCTGCTTATTATTTTATTAATATTATTATTTTTCCATATTAACGCAACACACCAAATAAAATACCTAGTTCCTTACGTACCTACCTAACTAAACACGCAGAGCAAAACGTGGGCACGGGGCCTTCGTAAAGGTACATTTCGATTAGCTTACTAAAAGTACCTCACCTTGACATGGAACTAGCCAGCAGATCGATATCACGACGCGCTGCGCTGGTTGCAGCTGACGAGCCTGAATTGAGATCATTGTTCCATCTCTATGATTTATAAATGATTAATCTAAATTATCTATAGGTACATATAATATGGCTTGCAAATATAACATGTCAAAAAACTTACAGCTTCAATCTGAAGTGCAAAAACTTATCTAATTTGAATGATTAAGTCGATATTTAGGTCTTATGTTCCACAAATTTTGCGGCTCGCGTGGCGTGTAGCTCCACTGACGCGGAGATGTGCAAAATTGGCCAATGAGACAGCATCACAGTGTTTCGAATTTTGAAGTTGAAGAATGTAATTGTTCAATTTTGCACATCTCCGCTCCTCTCCGCGTCAGTGGAGCCGCACCCTTAGGGTCTTACTTTTTAAATTTTAATACAAATTATACTCGTACTCGGTTCAACAATCCCTGTCACTGTCAGTACAAAAAGGCGGCAAATTCAAAGTTTCAATGGGAAGCCAACTCTTCGCGCCAATATTTATTTCATTTGCCGCCTTTTTTACTGACAGAGATTGCTACACAGAGTATAATATGTTTAAGTAGGTACATAATTACATAAACTACCACTTTTCAAGGTTTAGCGAAATGGGGTACTCACTTCGGTGGTAGTGGTAACCCATTTGGGTGGTAATTTAAGTCGATAATTGCTCGACATGTTCCGATCCATTTAGATGATCCGCGTGGAGTGCCCGCGACGTTAGTTAAAATTCGGAAAATATACCTACCACATTATTTACTTTTGAAAAAAAGATTCCATAACCTTTTAAAATTCTGCCCACGCAAGCTTTAACGCGACAACTAAATATTTACCTGTAACTCTACTTTATAGGATCATAGAGTAGTAGGCACCTAACCTATTGATTAACATTTCAAGACTAGTTATACAGAGTGGAAAAATCGAATGCCACATGCACAGAACAAACTACCTTAAATATTGTAAATAGCACATTTTGTGTAAGGGAGACTTCATTTGTTTTTTTAATATTAAATGCATTTAAAGATTTATGAAAAATCGCTTGCCTCAATCGGAACTCGAACCGGTCAAATGTGACATGTGACAAAAAATAACGTGCTGTATTTTATGATGCACGAAAGCACGATTGAAAGGGTTATAGTGATAAGTTTCGTTTTTCTCCAAATAACAACTACAATACTACAATCAGAATAACGGAAGACCATGAAACTATACATTACACTACACTACCAAATCTAATACTGTAGAAATTAACAATACGCTTTCCATATCCGAAAGAATAATTCCGATAGTATTCAATTAAAAAAAAAATATAACCTCCAATAATTATTCTGCTTATGAAATAATATAAAGCTTGTACATATGCCTGCTCTGCTTAGTCTTAGTTTTTAGTTATAACTTTATTTAGTTTTAATTATAGCTTTATTTTTTTATTTTTTTAAGAAATACTTGCTGTGCCCCAGCGGGGTTCATGTGTGAACC
The DNA here is from genome assembly GCA_025490895.1 of Thaumatotibia leucotreta. Taxonomy (NCBI): domain Eukaryota; kingdom Metazoa; phylum Arthropoda; class Insecta; order Lepidoptera; family Tortricidae; genus Thaumatotibia; species Thaumatotibia leucotreta. The sequence continues at coordinate 12,200 of JALPQI010001112.1, read as the reverse complement.
AACCCTAATGTAACACCTGTTTAGTACCACGTGGTTTCATGCAATAAAATGAATTATGAATTATAAAAACAAGACCTTCATCGGGTAACACTGGGAAGAATCGCCATCCTGAAAAATAAACCGTGGTAGGTATAATGATTCAGTAGTGTAGTACCTAATTAGTAACTGGTAGTAAGTTAATAAATCCTAATCTAAGCTAGGCAAACCGGGCTCAGTTACAATTATTATAAATTTATTCACTTAGATTCAAATATTTTAAAATCCATCCGCTTATGTTAGCATCCTTAACAAAATAAACGATAGGTTAATAACATTATTCTGAACATCCGATATAATTTTCTTACAGAAGTGCCGAATGGTAAAAACCACACTTACTTGTACCTAAAGTTGCACAGTATTACTTGTAACTCGTATAAGATTCAGTATTAGAGATTCATTTACTAGGTAAAAGCTCCGAAAATGGTACCTACTTGGTTTTGTCCCTGCGTGTGCATACTACCTACATGTAGAAATTAACCCTACTGGTGATGCATAATGCAAGTGCAACCTGAATGAAAAACACCTTTTTCGCTACTGTTAGGCACCTACACAACGGAACGTTCGAATTACAATTTACAGCCTATCAAACCAACTTTGGCAGGAACAATCGCCATATGCATTTCTTTTTTTTAGTCAATAACATTAGGGTAAGAAAGAGAGAGAGAGGTATGATTACTCGTATCTCTGTCTGTGCCTTAAGTGAGTAAAACCCTAGCCAAACTATAATATATTTCTAAATTTTCTAATACTACCCTACCTAGTTATTCTGTGGAACTGACACATTGCGATTAGTAGTTAGACTGTGGCTACCAGCCTTTACGTATCGAGTAAAACCTAACGTATTCGTTACTTGACAACACATTTGAATCGGTGGTATATTAGCTAAAGGGTAAGAAAGTAGATTAGTATTAGAAATATATTAAACTTTGTCTAGGGTTTTACTCATCGATACTTACAAACACTTAGCGCGTAATGTAGAGCTTCGTGTAAAGCATCTAATTGTACGATCACGTCAGGCCTCCGATTAGTCAGCACGCCTAAAAAAGGAAAATCGCAATGGAAAGTCGCACATGACTTCAGTCAAATTGAGCATGCCGGTAAATATAAATTTCCTAATTATAATTTTCACAATAACACGGCGCAGTGCCGCATGCGGCGCGTTGGCTTTCCTCCAGCTTTATATTTAAACATACCGGTATCTACTGACATTTTATGAAAGGGTTTTGAAATATCCCTAGTTGTAACCAGTACCCACCTACAAATTTATAATTTTCATTGGATTCGGCAATGGTCCCTTCTCCCTTCCCCAATTATAAATGAATTTGAAGATAAACTTATCTTCAAATTCATTTAAAGATAAACTTGAAGTTGAACTTGATTTGAAGATAAACTTATCTTCAAATTCATTTATAATTTGGGAAACGACATTCTTTATAGAGCAGGGGCCCGTTTTTCGAAAGCTTGTAACTTGTAATACAAGTGGAAGTTTCTTTTTGACACTATAAATTAGATAAGGACTTCCGCTTGTATTACAAGTTTTCGAGAAATAGGCCCCTGGTCAATCTGTCTTTATTTCGGTTCGGAAGTAATGTGTTTTACAAGTTAACTATACCTATTTTACAATAGACCTTTGGAGCCTTTGCCTCGACAAGGCTGGTCGGCTTAATACTGGTTAACTTATAATTATGTAGGTACTTATATTTATTTACTTAAAGGCCGTGCTCTCAACGACGTCTAATATTTAAGAAGGTAACATTTTCCTTTTTCATTTTTAAATGGGGAAAGGTAGGTGTACCTTCTAGCAAATTGCCTGCTCCTAACGCAACCGGGAACTTGCTAATTAATAAGTATTAAAGCTTGACAAGTTCTTTCATGTCATGACGCTCTCCATATACTTACACATTAGTTACCTACAGTCAGCGTCGAATACTTTGTAGCAGCTAAAGTGTAATCTAGTTCGTTAACTAGTTTTGGCTTGTATTGTTAATCACGTCATACTGTATAGAAGGAGGGGGGGGGGGGCAAGAAAAATCACCAATTATCACCATAGGGGAGGGGGGTTCATCGGACAAATCACGTCTAATGTTTTTGTTACTCTCGCATCTGCTGAACAGCATTATTATTTTATTATATAGCCAGTAAAAAAAATCTTTACTTTTTTTATAAAACATTTTTTAAATACTAAGTTTTAAAACTTCGCGAACATATACCTCGTACTCGTAGTTGGCAAACAAACTAAGTACGTAAATTCAAGTGTTGTTAAAAGGACTACTTCAGTTAGCAAAAAATTCAACGTCATATTGGCTAGAAGGGGGGGGGGGTCCAGAAAATACCACCAAATATCACCATGGGGGGTGGGGGAGTCTAAAACAGGCCAAAATCGTATGACGTGATTAATAGCTGGAGAGCCAGTGAACCCTAGGAGTAACGGTCTCCCTGTAAGGTTAGAAATTTGTATACTTACGATTTATGTCATTCTAAGAGCAATAGCCATGACCTGGCAGGCGTCAGCCTTGCACGTCATCAGCCCCTTTATTTTTTTGAACTGTTAAGTAAATTGGGTTTCAAAACTTGTTTCTGTAAGTTTGAAAATTTAATAGGATAAAGTTTATTTATTGTACATCTTAAAAAAAAATTGACAGGCGATTACAATAAGCAGAAGTATATGACAGATCAATTAGAAAACGTACAGTTGATGAGGTAAAATAAACTTCATCCTGTATACTCGAAATTTTTATATGTCTTCAAATAAACGTCTCAGAGTAAGTATGTCCAATGCCAGGCGGTTTTGAACAGCATAAGACCTTGCCAGGCGAGGTAAGAGCTTACCAGAGAGGTAATACAGTTAAGTAAATTGGGTTTCAAAAGTTGTTTCTGTAAGTTTGAAAATTTAATAGGATAAAGTTTATTTATTGTGCATCCTTAAAAAAAATTACAGGCGATTACAATAAGCAGAAGTGTATGACAGATCAATTAGAAAACGCGCAGTTGATGAGGTAAAATAAACTTCATCCTGTATACTCGAAGTTCTTATATGTCTTCAAATAAACGTCTCAGAGTAAGTATGTCCAATGCCAGGCGGTTTTGAACAGCATAAGACCTTGCCATGCGAGGTAAGAGCTTACCAGAGAGGTAATACAGTTAAGTAAATTGGGTTTCAAAAGTTGTTTCTGTAAGTTTGATAATTGTATAGGATAAAGTTTATTTATTGTACATCCTTAAAAAAAATTACAGGCGATTTATTACCTCTCTGGTAAGCTCTTACCTCGCCTGGCAAGGTCTTATGCTGTTCAAAACCACCTGGCAGTGGACATACTTACTCTGAGACGTTTATTTGAAGACATATAAAAATTTCGAGTATACAGAATGAAGTTTATTTTACCTCATCAACTGTGCGTTTTCTAATTGATCTGTCATATACTTCTGCTTATTGTAATCGCCTGTCATTTTTTTTAAGGATGTACAATAAATAAACTTTATCCTATTAAAATTTCAAATTTACAGAAACAACTTTTGAAACCCAATTTACTTAACTGTATTACCTCTCTGGTAAGCTCTTACCTCGCCTGGCAAGGTCTTATGCTGTTCAAAACCACCTGGCATTGGACATACTTAAACTCTGAGACATTTATTTGAAGACATATAAAAATTTCGAGTATACAGGATGAAGTTTATTTTATCTCATCAACTGTACGTTTTCTAATTGATCTGTCATATAGGTACTTCTGCTTATTGTAATCGCCTGTCAATTTTTTTTTACGATTTACTATAAATAAACTTTATCCTATTAAATTTTCAAGCTTACAGAAACAAGTTTTGAAACCCAATTTACCTAACAGTTCAAAAAATAAAGGGGCTGATGACGTGCAGGGCTGACGCCTGCCAGGTCATGGCTATTGCTCTTAGATTGACATGAATCGTAAGTATACAAATTTCTAACCTTACAGGGAGACCGTTACTCCCAGGGTTCACTAGCTCTTGGACTATAATGGACAAGCCCTTTATTGTAACTTTAGTGTAACTTTTGACTACTTTAACTACTACGAAGTATTCTACCATTTATACTGACTGTACAGTGAGTGTTACGAACGAACATGTGAAGCTATACGGCTCTGCCGATAGAGCTCTTATTAACTTGGTCAATCGAACCCATGTCGATCTAAATTGCTGATAGATGACAAAAACGCTGTTGTACCAAGCTAATTCCCGTTCAGTAGGTACCAAAATATAAAAAAAAACTACTTATGAGTATTTAGTGTAATTAGGTACCCTAATAATCCGTATATCGGATTGCCATGATTTCGGGATTCCGGAATTTTTGCAGTTATGGGTAAGCATCACTTGTCTAGATCCTGCACTGCAGAAGCCATTTCAATTTTTTTAAATTCAAGTTTAATATTTTTTAACCAAACAGCGGTGTTCGATTTAAAACCAAAATCGAATTAATATCTTGGTTCTGATTGTGATTAGGAAACATTTATATCCTATTTATTTTTTGTAGAGGCTCTCTGAGTAATCTTTGCTCCATTTGAAACAAGAAAATATAGGGAAAAGGTTGGGATTTTCGAGACTGGTTATCGGCAGCAACGCGAAGACTTCTGAACGAAAAAGACAACGGTTGTTTCCACGCAGTTTTGGAATTTTCAGTAAGAACGGTTTAAATGGCATCCGTTAACTTTGGAAAACTGCGACGCGGGCGCCTCTGAGGATTCGTTTAAGAATCGGAAAGTTATCTTTCAGGTCACTAATGGTTTTTTCCAAAAATGGAGGTCCGAATGTGGGTAGGGGTTGCGTAATAGAAGTCGTGACTGTTGAGGAGGGGGCAGATAATATATCACGGCAGCCGAACGAGTGATGCGTTGTTTGTGTGTAGGTATTTGGCTATATGAATGTATCATCATCATCATATCAGCCGAAAGACGTCCACTGTTGAACATAGGCCTCCCCCAAAGATTGCCACAATGACCGGTCTTGTGCCATGAATATATATGTAGTTCTATATAAGTACATATCTATATAAATCAAAACAGTAATAACACTAATAACTCATAAAATTGTTAAAGTATATTCGTGACCTACAACGTTAGACGTACTTATATGTACATTATTTATAGTGAAGGCGAGCGAAAGTAGGTCCCAAATATGAATATAAAAAATGCACATATTTATATACATATATGATGGACAACACCTAAGGTACCTCATAGCAAAACTACAACTTCTACTTTGTGACTTTAAAGCCTTGACCAGGTTTTTATTCGAACCGAGGTCATTTAACCTTGTAGGAAACTAACAAAAAACATTCTTCGGGGCGTTAGGGAAACGTAAGATCGTGTACCTACCTAGTACGGGTTTAGTATATTAGAATACTTACAAGTGTGAAAAATAGGCATTTTGCAACGATAAACACAGCGTGTATTATTGATATTACTACATATAATTAGCGAAGGCCCTACTAAATGTATTTTCATAATGTTAAACAACCAATACATTAGTAAATTTCCGACTTAAATTTTAACCAATCAAAAATGTACTCTAATTAAGACTTGTAGGTACTCTGATTGTCTACCGGTGGCAGTAGAAAAAAGGCAGAAATATCGCGGATAAGCAACACTGCATTCGTATACCTAATTCCAAATTTGTGTAAAAATGTTTGTGTACATTGAATGTCATAGTTGAATTTGTAATATTTAAAGTTATTTCAACTATCAACTAGCAGACCCGAAGTTGATCTAGCGGAAGACCTCAGAGCTAGACTGACCCGACACTATACAGAAGACATCCCGGACATCAGCCTGTGCGAGATTAGAATGGCTCTTGAACAGCTCAAAAATAACAAGGCGCCTGGGGAGGACGGAATTACAGCTGAGCTTCTGAAGGCGGGTGGTAAACCGATCCTTACGGCCCTTCAGAAGTTGTTCAATTCCGTCTTACTGGAAGGGAGAACGCCAAAGGCATGGAACAGATGTGTGGTGGTACTGTTCTTCAAGAAAGGTGACAACGCTTTATTGAAGAACTACCGACCCATCTCACTTCTGAGCCATGTCTATAAGCTGTTTTCAAGAGTCATTACGAATCGTCTTGCACGCAGGCTTGATGACTTCCAGCCTCCCGAACAAGCCGGTTTCCGAAGAGGCTTTAGTACCGTAGACCACATCCATACGCTTCGCCAGGTTATACAGAAGACCGAAGAATATAACCTGCCCCTCTGTTTAGCGTTTGTGGACTACGAGATAGCCTTCGATTCGATCGAAACATGGGCAGTACTACAGTCTCTCCAACGGTGCCAAGTCGACTACCGCTATATCGATGTGTTGAAGTGTTTGTACGAGAGCGCCACAATGTCAGTCCGACTCCAAGACCAGAGCTCGAAGCCTATTCTGCTGCAGCGGGGAGTTAGGCAAGGAGATGTCATCTCCCCTAAGCTGTTTACCGCTGCACTGGAGGATGTCTTTAAGACTCTGGACTGGAGAAGGCTGGGTATCAACATAAACGGCGAGTACCTCACTCACCTTCGATTCGCTGATGATATAGTAGTCTTGGCTGAGACCTTGGAGGACTTAAGTACTATGCTCGTTGACCTCAGTAAAGCCTCCGAGCGAGTTGGTCTTAGGATGAACATGGATAAGACGAAAATTATGTCGAATTCCCATGTAGCACCAACTCCCGTAATAATCGGAGACTTTACACTCGAAGTTGTAGACGAATATATATACCTAGGGCAAACTATTCAGTTAGGTAGGTCCAACTTCGAGAAAGAGGTCAATCGTCGAATCCGACTCGGTTGGGCAGCGTTCGGGATGCTACGACACATATTTTCGTCCAATATTCCGCAGTGTTTGAAGACGAAAGTCTTTAATCAGTGTGTGTTGCCAGTGATGACATACGGTACTGAAACGTGGCCGCTTACAATGGGTCTCATAAGAAGGCTCAAAGTCACCCAAAGGGCAATGGAGAGGGCTATGCTAGGAGTCTCTCTGCGTGATCGGATTAAAAATGAGACCATCCGCAGCAGAACCAAAGTAACCGAAATAGCTCTCCGAATCGCTAAACTGAAGTGGCAGTGGGCGGGGCACATTGCGCGTAGAACCGATGGCCGTTGGGGCGGGAAGGTTCTTGAGTGGCGGCCACGTACCGGAAGGCGTAGCGTGGGTAGGCCCCCCACAAGGTGGACCGATGACCTGGTGAAGGTCGCAGGAGTCCGCTGGATGCGGGTGGCGCAGGACCGGTCATTGTGGCAATCTTTGGGGGAGGCCTATGTTCAGCAGTGGACGTCTTTCGGCTGATATGATGATGATGATGATGATGATGAAAGTTATTTTTGCCAATAATAAAATGAAATAATACTGAAATATAATTCTGTGTTTAAAATAAATGTGTTCAAAGTGCCAGTAAATAATAGCTAAGGCAGGTGGCAGGAATGGCAGGTCTACGTCTGTACTGTACACCAGTACCTATGTACAATTATGTGAAAACTTCAAGCATTCGAGGTTTTATGTTTCCTCTATTTTCTTTTTCATTTAGTCGAATCAGTTGCACTCTCCCCTTTATCGAATTCGTACCTAATCAATACAGTAGTCATAAATACATAGAGATCGTCAGTAACTGCACACCTTTTGTCATAAATGATTTCTATTTACCACGCACAGAGTTCATTTTAGTAATTAGTTCATGTTAGTCTTAGCTAGGTTTATGTTATTATTAGGTTAAGGCTTTTATTAGTAATTTTGGCTTTTATTTGTCTCTTTTGGGTTTTATATGTATTTCCTGTGTTTTTGATTCAATAAATTTAGGCGTTAATTCATTCATTGCACTTTTAGTATAGTTCGTGAAATATAAATTGGTAACTTTCTACCTACGTTATAGTAAAATAAACATTCAATTTATATTTCTCGAACTATAAAAGGTATTATATTAAGTAAAAGCCTAATATCTGGCTAGTGGCTACGTTTTAGTTACTGGCCACCTTAAATTAAAAATGAATTCTATTGAAAAGCGGGGAGATCTCATTTTTGTATCAGGAAAATGGCCAGTTACTGGAGATTTGCCTACTTGCCACTCGTTCAATAACTCGCCAACTCGCCACCTCATACTAAAAATGCGTTCTATTCACCTATAAACAGAATTCATTTTTACTACTTACCCAGAGGTGGCGAGGTTACTGGCAATTTACCCCATTTACCAATAAACAGAATTCATTTTTACTACGTACCCAGAGATGACCAGTTATTAATAGGTGACCAGTTACTGGTATTTTACCCTAGGTATTAAAACGATGAAATATTTAATATTTTTTTGCGCGATGGAAATAATTTTATTATTGATGGATGTACATTGCCGTTTTAAAATTGTGGCCATATTTGAATTCGCTAACTACATTGCTATGACAAAACATTCTAGACAGTCTACGCTTAAAATTTCTTTGCAATAAGTATTACCGGTTTGAGGTAACAGGTATTACAAATACTCGCTATACAATATCATTAAATGTTAGCAAATATTACCTAGTCTAATAAAATATAAACCTTAATTGCATCACATTGAGTCCCCGTCTGTTGGATTTACCCGGTGTCCGAAATTAGTCAAATATGAGATATAGGTATTACATTATCCTATTCTTTCTTCTTCTCATTTTTATGATCCCTTTTCTTCTTATTCTTCTTATTTTTGGATCCCAGGAAAACATTTAGATCCCTTTCATCAACTTAAAAGGAATTTTGTCCATGGCCATGGCACGCCTCTGAACTCGATTTTCAGTTTTCTTCCCCGAATCCGTCCGAATCGGTAACCTTCTCTTTCTATGTATTCTTGTAGTAGCTACACCATGTGTATAGTATTTTCCTATCCAGGTAGTCAAGCACCAACGTACCTATGTATTTCCACGGTCACCTTGTATAGTAAATTTACATTTTTTACGTTTCAGTGCGGAACAAAAAACGTTCGCTTTATATCAGTAAATGTGTTTTTGTATCAATGAAACAATTAGAGAGCAGTGTAGTAGGTAAGTATTTTACTATAAGGTACCAAATAGCTGTAGGTGAAGCAAGCTGTAAAGCAGGCCAAGGTTCGTCAATAGTGCCGGCGACGATAAGCGCCGTCGCACTTATCATTAACAAGCAGTTGCGACAATCCTCCAAGGCACGGCGATGGGGCCCCACGCCCCATATGCTGGAACTTCTGGAACCCTCAAACTTAACAAGAGCAGGTTTGATGGTGGTTATAAAAGTAACTCGCTCGTCTGACTTGCTCTGCCGCTTTGTAAAATGGCTTAAAAGACCATAACGAATGAACGACATTAGACACCTTGCGAGGATCTAGCTGAGTAAATACATACATACATACCCAACTTTCAGTCAGAGTTGGTCAACTCAAAAACGGTAGGTACATACTTGAAATCGTATCTGGTAAAATAGCTGCCTATGTTATTAGTTTTATTACAGTTTAGATTGAAACCAAACAAGAAAGAAATACACTAACGTAAGTACAAACTGAAACATACAATTTAAATAATATTTAGAGCGTCGCTGAAACGATCATTACACAGCTTCATAATAAATCAAGATATTTCTCGGGTACCTTGATGCTGGTCTTCCCCGAAACCCATTCCTTACGAGCGTCTCATTGCGTAAACTTAGTTAAAATCTAATATACATAGAGGTCACATTACAAATAACTCGGAAACTAGGCTATATCCGGAAAAGTTTATAGGACATTATAGTTTCTAAATGTGGTCAGGAATATACCTACTGTTAAAATCGGTCGGGTTTAAACAGCCCACTGTGTATATTATATAACGTTAAGACTATCGGAAAAACGGTTAGCCTGACCCTCATATAAATACGGTTTAATCGTTCATTCTTAGAAGTCTGCAACTATAGTCCTTGTACTCCGTAATAATAATTTGCTTACATCCATTTCCTTCCAGAAGCATACGACCACTTAGTATTCGGAGCGACTTCTAATAAATTAATTTAGGTACTTGTTTTACATGGAGTATTCTTAATTTGTCAAGTTTACGTCTCTACGAGTAGATATGGGGACCGGCTTATTAGTCTATAGTCCATGCAAATGTAGCGGCCTAAATAGGGCATATGCCCCAGTTCTGGCCACTCTATCTTTAATCGTATGCATGTTTTGTCTTAATATAAAATAATATTCACTTATTACCGTTAAATACTCTTCATCAAATGTATACCTGGGTAATGTTTTTTTTTTATATTAAACTGTTACAATTTTCAACTTGTCAGAATCGGTAAGTACTTCTCTTCTCTAAGCTGCTGTTCTCTAGTGCAATGCAAGCAATGCAAACTTAGGCACTGGTCTCAAGCTATGAACTATGGGCAATAAAGTAAACACGAACATAAGATACGCACTCCCGTGTAAATAAAAGAGACACGGCGATACTCGCCCGGCGCGGCGGTGATAGCTGGGCGTATATCGTGTGCAGCTCGCGATGAGACCAGTGCCTAAGTGCCTCGACGGTCGGGGCTAAATTGAATTTGATTGAAATGCTCCAGATTTCAGTCAGTACATTCATGTTGATCGATTCAGGTTATCAAGTCTTCCAGGATGTCATTCAATTTGCCTTTTAGAACTTGAAGATCTATTTTACCGAGATTCTTCGTAAGTATTACGAGGAAACTTCTTAGGGGTCATTTGAGTATTGATAAATGGTAACTACTTAATGGTTGTTGTTGTGGTTGTTATCTGGCATTTTTTTAAGCAAACGGGACATCAAACGTGCCTAGTTTGCGTGGTCCCAACGCTGGCCCAGTACTTGTTGGGGTCATCACACCTTGAATTTCTTCGCAGGTGTACGCAGGTTTCCTTACGATGTTTTCCTTCACCGTAAAGCACTTGTGAATATCAAATAAATATCGTACATAAGTTTTTTGAAAAACTCTTTGGTGAGGTTGGTACGAGCCGGGGATCTAACTCACGACCGCTTTTTACCGCTAGGCTACAACCACAAGCGTTTTCTAATGGTAGGTAAATAATAAAATTAGTAATCGTAAATTGTTTTAATAATTCACAATATCCAAGATAACTAGGGCTGAGAATAGATGGAAATTATACATCACATGTTAAACTATCAAACTCTTAGCTTCCTAAACTTAAACTACTATCAAAACTGTTTAATCCAATACGTAAAAGGGATAAGGGTGAGACAATAGGGATGATGACTGTAGTTAAAATAAATTATTTAACATTATACACGACATAATACACGAGGAAATTATTACTAAGAGGTAGATTGCAGTAATTTTTGTACAGAACTTCTATTTAATAAATTGAAAAGAACTTAAAAGAGTAGGTCATTTGGCAGTACTCAAACGTGACGTCACTTTTGAGTATTTCATATAAAATTCCATAGTGGTGATCGTTTTGACAGTTCGAAAAAAGATGCTGATTTGACTTGCCAGTCATCATGCCTATTCACAAGAGCACACATTTTTCTTACAACTTAGAATATATTAACAGCTACAGCCTAAATCCGGTAGAATTCTTACCGGTTGGGTAAAAATTCTAACGGATTTAGGCTTTGGGTTGGGTCTGGAGTAGATATTTACCTACTGACAAACTAACAGATAACAAAACAAATTAGCCTTACCTAAATATTATCTCAGCTTGAGTGGCATTTAGGCCCCCAGTGTATATTAATATGATAGAATAGAGTTTATTCAGATAAAACACACGATACAGAGCAGCAAAAGTAGAGATAGTGAAAACATTCTCTCGTTACTCTTATACCTCTATCTATAGGTATAAGAGTAACGAGAGAATGTTATCCCTATGGATATCTAATAGATATTTAACTTTATCTTTCTGTTTGCCCTAATGGTTGACTGGTAGAGAATGCCTCATGGCATTAAGTCCGCCTTTTGTATTACTATTTAGTGCAATAATGTTTAAATAAATAAATATTTGGTCGTACAGTCAAAGACAAAATAAGGTATATACAAAAGTGTTCAAAAATATGTCCCAGTGCACTCTAATTCTTTGTAATAAGACCGTCATAACATATTTATGAGCGGATTCTTTCGATACTTATTTTTGCACTTGACTGTACCTAATTCAGAGTTTACATCACATATCACATTACATTACTCAGACGTTATTCAAACCTTTGAAGTTACAATTTACAATATTGCTGTTTGCCT